>PVLD010004489.1:67618-124707 GCA_004027595.1 Dinomys branickii
TAGAAACATAAAAGTACAAAAACATATTGACAAACAGACACCAATTATCATAGAAAATAGTACAATCACAACTAATCTATAGACAAGGTGATATGGTCTCAACAGTAGTTGTTGTTTTATCCATTGATATCTTCGAATTGTAGATGTATGGACCCATATACAGACATGCAAATTTAGTCAGACAGTTGATCCTCTCAACCTGGAGTTTTGAGACCAGGGAGGGCTCTTAGAAGACGCCGTGGTAGAGCTCCTGCAACTTTTCTCGGAATCCGTCTGGAACCGCCCGCTAGAGGGCAGAGTATCTCTGAGTTGTCTAGCTGTTGAGGGTGCTCGCAATTCACAATCTCCAACCTCTTCCTAAACACTTTGCAAGTGATATTAACTTCTCTAGGCTCAATGAAAACCATCATCCAAAGAAGAGAAGTTTTATGTTTCATATGTAAAGGCAGATTTCTCAGAATTTCCAATTCAGGAGGAGGAAATCTAAGCAAATTAAGTTTTCTTCATACAATATATTAAAACTCAATTATTCTTAACCTAGTAAAATATTGTGACCTTTCTAAAATATGGCATTGAGTGAAATCAGGGGTTTGAAGGCAAACACTATTACTTCAAAATAAAGGTAATTATGTAAACATCTTTCAGTACAGTGATTTTTCTCCCTGCTGTTTTTTTTTTTTTTTCTAAAACTTCCTTGGTTTGAAGTTGATATATTCATAGAACACTTGCTATTTAGCATGTAAAGACAGGTCTCCTTTTTTTGTAGAGAAGTAAGGAATAATTTTACATCAGTTTCCCCCACAAGGAAGACCTTCCAGTTTCTGTAATTTTGACATTTATCTTATAACAGTCATATATAAATGAGTACAATCTTATACATTACTATCACAAAAGCAAATTTTTATGGGCAAATGGCTCCTATAAAAGAAGAAAGTGAACATATCCACACCATCGTCACTCCTCTGTAACATTACTGTTGCTCCTCGGCATTACCACAGTCTACAGGGGAGAGGTTTCCACGTGTCTTCCCACACATCTGTCAGCAAACTGGGCTTTCAATCGACATCCACATCTTGTGATTTCAGTGCTCTGAGAGAACCAGTCCCTGGAACTGAGCCAACTGACAGGGTGACTTAATGCTATTCCAAGTATATTTTGTAAAGGAAAATTCCCATTTCTTTAACTTGTTTATGCATATCTCTAAAGATAGGAAGACAAAAATATTTTATTTTTAAAAATAAACTATTAACTGGAAAGCCGCAAAAGAAGGATGGTCTTGTAATATTCCCTGTAATAAAAGCAAACATGATGAAGGGTGATGAAGGGGTTCATTTATGATAAATGCTTTAGAAGACTCTGCATACACACTGCTTTAACACTGTGAGAGGGCATGACTCACTTCCTCTTGACTGTGAGAACATTCCACACACCGGCCACTGACTGCCCATTCCATATTGGGACATCAGAGCGTGCGATGTCTCCTGCTCATCAAATATGGTGATGACGTTGTGATGGTTCAGCAGCACTGAGAAAAGATGCGTATGTGGTCAGAACTCTTCTCAAAGGGCCAGGTATTTGGCTTGAGAGCTGAACCTAGTGTCACTGTGAAAACACACCCGCGGCTCGTGTTAGCCCACTTGCTTAGGTTCAACGTGCCATCACACATGTAGACCTGCAGGCCCTCTGTAACTGATCAGTCCCTCCTTCACTAATGGAATACTCTCAATGGCTTCAGCTCTTTCGTGCAGAAGCAGTTTTCTTGCTTTTCATTTCTTGCCATTCCAGTTTTGCCGAACCATAAGTTCCTGGAGTGCCTTTGTGGTTTTGTTGTTGTTGTTGTTTGTTTGTTGACCTTGTCCTTCGTGGCTTTACCACAGAGCACTGCATATGTGGTTAATCATGTGGCAGGAAGTTGAGAATCCGGTGCCAGCCCTTCTGAGTTCAAGGGGCATATGACTTACAGAGGAGTTGGTTAAAATGCAGGTTCTGATGAGGAAGGCCTGTGATTGAGTCCTTGAATCTACAACCTCCCACAGTTGCAGGAGATGCTCAGGACCTAATGCAAGATCACACTTTGAGCAATAAAGATCCACAGGGAAACCAAACTTGCTTAGTTATAGGGAATTGATCATACATGTCTCAAATCCAAAACAGAACCAACACAGAATTGCAGACGAGTGAACTGTGATTTATAAAGGTTGTTTTCTCAGCTTCTTTAAATATTTATATCTCAGTTTCAGTAGCTGTTAGATGTTTCCTCTTAAATACTTTCTGCTTGATGCTTTAAATCCTCAGCTTATCCCAAATGATCAGCGTGAATCAGGTTAGCATGATTCTGAAATTCAGACCTGTGCTTTTATATTGGTTCCAACTAAGAATTGTCTTTCATAAAAAATTAGTTAGAAATGCAAAACAAGGGACAAACCAACAAATAAATAACAACTGTCAATATAAGCTCAATTACCTTGGTAGTTTATTTCACTTAATGAGCCCATTGCTGTCTTTATGTTAATATAAAGTCATGCATATTTATATATTGCATATATGTTACACATATAAACACAAGGAACTAATCAAAGCTGAAAGAAAGGTACTTTTTGTACATTAGGTTCTATTCTTACTGTGGTTTAAAGGCTTCATTTCCGAGAGAAGTGATGCAGTATTTCTCAAAAAGTCCCTCTCTATTTTTTATTCTCAAAATATTTCATAATTGTTTTCAATGGATGTAATTTTAAGTTATTTATGAGAAAAGTTTGCCAACATCTTGGCACATACCTTAACCAGCTGCTCATGAAATTAAAGACACTGTTGAAGTCCATAAGCCCAGCTTGGAACTAAGAATCAAGGAGCCCAGCTTCAAAAAGGACATTTTAGATTTTTATTTGAGTGTCTGAAGTTAAATAGTGTCAGTGTCTGGGTAGGATTCTGTTCTATAATACAAAATAAAGTCCAATCTTTCATATCCTACGTGTACAATTATGATGTTTCCAGTTGAATTCCAGCACAAATGCCTTGCTGGAAATGTAACTCCTCTATTTTCAAAGAAGTGGGGTGGGGCAGGAGCCCCCTGACACAACGGTTGTTTTGTGGCTCCAACACACCCACTGAATGACAGTCCTCACTCATTCAGTTCCAATAGCACTATCATGAGGTAGGTATCGTTTCTGGTGTTACATTATTATTACCATTATTCATGAATTAAGTATTACAACCATTTTTTCCAGTTTTGCAGTTCAGAGAATTCTAACATTCCCAGTTAATAACTTGTATTCAGTTTAGGAACAGAAACAGAATTATGATGTCCATGTAACTTTGTCTTTGAGAGTAGTCTTTACTGAACTCTATTCTAAGACATTAGAGTAGAATAGACCTGTAGGAATGTATTTGTAACTACAAAGTTGTTATCTAGGGAGTACAAGTTTCCTTTTGCTCTGCCTCCAGCGTTTGCCCCTCCAAGTCTCCTCTGACCAGGACTAACCCAGGCACATTCCATGCTTACTCATCTCTGCCAGAGAAGTTATGTGTAAAAGCGTTCATGTAACTAGTGGGTAGGGCATCATTAAACACAGGTGCTTCTGCGATGAGTAACACATCAGGAGGTGTTCCCTTTTTATGAGAAGTTGCTGACAGATATATATTTCGAAAACTTGGCTACCTAGCACATTATGTCTATTTTTAGAATGGAGTCAAATTTCTAGGTGAAGAGTAAATTGAAGAAAATAATAAGATTTTTTAATTAGTATGGTTATTTTTGCGTTATAGAGAGAAAATTTCTTAATGCACAGTTTCTCTTTTCTCCTTACATTTTTACAGTGCTGTGCTTTATTTGTACAAGCCTTCTGTGCCAAGAGCTTTGAACTGCTTTCCCATTCTCTACCGATCTCCCCTCAAACCCTGAAACTCTACCTGAACAAGAAATCCAATAAATTCTGGGGACAAAAGCTTGTCAATAGTCACAAAACTGAGTGAACTCTAAATGTAGAGTAGATAGAAAAGGCAGATATGCTTACATCACAAAGAAAACAATACAGAGAGTATGAAAAGTTGTAGAGTCTCCTTTGGCTTGAAGGAAGTTGTGCTCCAAATGCTGCTTGTTCTACACATTTGATTATTGTCATCAATGTGCAGATGGAGTGAAATAAGGTACGTGACAATGGAAAGCCTAGCTTAGAATGCAGACCTAAGCCAGCCTTGGTTGAAATTCCAGGTGTTTGACCTCAGTCTCACACAGTATTGGTTTCTTCATGTGTCACTGTGGGGAAAATATTGTCTTTTTCTCAAGTTGATTATGAGGCTTAAGCAAGTTACTATGCGGCAGTTCTCAGTCCAAAGGTGTTTTGAGCATAGAAGATGTTTACTGGATGCTGGCTTCCTGCTACTCTGTGAGAACATGCAGTTGACTATTGGCATCCGGAATCAAGCTGAGCTTTTTAAAATCTTGATTTTTCATTTTAACCTATGGTTTGGGGTACATTGTTTAATTTCTACAAGTCTCAGTTTTGTTCTCTCTAAATGGGGTTAAAGTAATCTACTTTGAAAGGTGGGTGAGAGGACTGTCTTAATGTTACATTTAAGTGTAGGCACCCGAGGCAGTTCTTGGGGCAGAGCGGTTGCCCAGTAGAGCTTCATTTTCTTTTCCTCCAATCTCCTTGCCTGATGTTGTGTGCTAAGCTTCATTGCTGGTTAAATCCAAGTGATTATCAAACTGTAGAATTTTCTGTAACTGGAACTAGTTTTATGAGCCTACTTGAAAATTGCTTAAATACTGTGATTTAGGAGATGCTACAAAAATTATCACAACCTGTCTTATGTCTTTTTAATTATTTTATATTATAAACACTTCTTAAAGTTTTAGCACATTCCAATACCCATCAACCATTTATACTTTAGGGCAAATTAGCTCACTCATACTATAGGTTATTTGGGCCCACAACACAGAAATAATGTTTTGAATATTAGGAGATAGCAGAGGTCGAATTGTGATTTATAACATTAGCAAATAGGCAAACATAAGTTGCTTATCACAAGCACTTTTATAAGGATCTTGAAGTGAAATTTAAGAGATCTTTAAGCATGAAATCTAGCCCCTTAATAGTTTACTTAATAGGGTAGCAGCATGTTTGCACTTTACACTATACATTTTTCTAGAATATTTTTTACACACCATAAGTACTCCTGTCTAGAGGGAGAAAAACTAATTTAGGATGGTGTCTTGATGACTTTTCTCTTCTGACACCCAAATTGAAGGAAGAAAAGGTTCATTTAGCTCACAATTTATGGAGGTTTCAGTCCATAATATGCTGGCTCCAAGGCAAAGTGGCACATGACAGAGGGCTGTGGTAGAGGGTTCATGGTGGTGGAAGACAACAAAAGCAACAAGAGCATAAAAAGGGAAGCGAGTGTCTTTTCTCCCCTTATAGCATGCACGTAGGTTACCTACCCTTGGGTGGGTGCAGCACTCACACCATCTCCATTCCCTCCTCTTGCACAGGCTCAGGGTGTTTACAAAATGAGGACCCTGGTCCCCTGTTGAGTGACTTAGTTAAACTTCTAAACTTCTCAGGTGGATGCACTGAATCAACCATTACAACATCCTGGAGCATAAACAGCCACCCTAGGGCATGTCCTCTATGCCCTAGGATGTAGGACTACTGAAGTATTTAATTGAGCTTCTAAACTTCTCAAAATGGCACGATGTATCCACCACTAAAGATGAGTATTACTTTCAACCTGAAAAATAGAACCCAGCAAAACTAAGCCACCTTCCTCATGAATACTGTAGGTTTCTCTTATTCAGAGTGGCTAGCTGGTGTGCACTCCCGGGGCTCTACTCTAGCAGACTTGTGGTGTATTTTTCCGGCCCTATGTAGAAAGAAAAATTAGCAAAGTGGTCTCAGTTGTCGCACATGCATGTGGAGCAGACATTTGTCTACAACAGCCCATAACACTGTCCAGAGGCAATGAAATAATTGTAAAGGTCACTTAGTCTTCATTTAATCAAGTCTGTTTTCATTTTTGAGTGCTGGAGTTATTCAATTGTATTCATGAAACACAGATATTTGCCATAGCAACTGCCACAGGCTAACACCACTGGGTGGTTTGCCTGGCCAGATGATTCTCATTCCACAAAAGGCACACTTCTGCCTTTATGAAACTGGTATCTGTGACCTACTTTAGATCAAAAGCAGAGTAAAAAAAAATTAAGTATATCATCATTTAATATTTTTATTTCCTTGTTTATTTTAGTGAAATCTGATATTAAACTCAAAAGACAAAAATAAATATACTATAATTATAAAACTAATGTACATCAAGATGATAATCTACCTCAACCTTCTCTCTGAAGAAAGACATACATTAAATGTATTTATTTGTATTAAAATGGATGTATCTTTACAGTTTTCTCTCTGTAATCAATTTGAAGGTCATCAACCCTCCCTTGTAGAGAACTATTTTAGCAGGTAAGCAGTACAGATGGGTTTTCCTGAACTTGACCACGTTGGCACTTTTGCCAGCGGATTCCTTATTGCAGGGCCACCTGTGCCTTTCAGGGCACTCAGCAGAATTCCTGCTCTTCACTCTCTAGATGTCCATAGCAAGCCCCCTCCCACACACAAATGTATTCCAGGGCACTGACAAGAATCTTTTGATGGGGAAAATCACAACTATTGAGAATCTCAGAATACATAGTCATATTAGAAATTAGAAAAAAGTCTACCTAGGAATCTGAATCATTTCTTATGCAACATCTTAATGGCATTATTCATATAATTGCTAAATATTCTCCTGTACACTATGTAGACACAGTGACATAATTTATTTAATGCACAGGTTCTTATAGGTTCTATAAATCTCCAGAAAAATCCATGGTGGCCTTCAGGGAAGCTCTTGGCCCATGAAATTATGTATTGTCTGCCTCTGTATATTGACATATTTTTATTGAGCAAGAGTGTTTTCTTAACTTGTAGTAAAATACACAAGACATAAAATATACTAATTAAACTATTTGTAAGTGTAATTTTTAATAATTTTATTAGATTATTTATGAGGCCCTTCAATACCCTAAATTAGGACACATAATTAATGGAGAACAGTACAAGGCAGGGTTATTAGAAAATGTTGATGAATGCCAAAACTCATCTATTAAGTCTCAGTTCAATTGCCATCCCCTTTGAGAAGACTCCTGACTCAGACCAAGGTATTTAGCTCCTCTTCTGTGCAGTCCTTCTATGGAATACCGCATGAATTGCAGTGCTGAGGTCCTACAAATAGATTGTCGAGAGAGTTCAGCCATCTCTGGAGAGTGTAAAGGAGAATTCACCCATCATGTTTGTCCTGTCTAGGTGATTTTAGTCTTTACTGTTGTATTCCAGGGCCTGGCATCACACCTCACACTTAATCAGAAATTCGTAAGTGAATGAATATGTGAATGAATGAATAAATAAAAGTTTTACCTTGCATGATAATATTTAGTTTTTTTTAAACACAGGGTTTCCTAAAATTGTTTTAGTTAAAAGCATACAAGTGAAGGAGACACATGTTACCTTAACAGAGAAACTGCATATCTGCTGCGCTAAGGCACTACAAGATGCTGAATCATCAAAAGACACTAACTGACTTTGCTTCCTCAAGGAGAAAAGCACACCAGTACATTTTAGAAGATTGCAACAGAGGCTACAAATAAAGGTCATGGTGCTCAAAAGCCATGTAACTCCCAGCCCCAGAAAGCAAAGTTTAAAGGACAGCCTTATTTTCTAAGCTTTGCACATGGTTTCAGATTTTGTCTTTAAATGTTTTAAACACAAATTCCCATACATGAGTCTCCTGTGGGATGACATTTCCAGTCTGGAAATGCCTACTGCTCTTCCCCATAGGGTGGCGAGGGAAGACTTGTGAAGCAGTGAGGAGACGGTGAGTCCGCCAAGTGTGAGCAGAAGGAAGCCCAGGTCAATAGGGAGGGATGCTGTGCTGGGACACGGGCTGCAACTGCCTGAGGTCAAGGTCAAGTGTGAGAAAACAACTTGTTGGAAGAAAAGCAAAGTTTTGTGTCTTGGTTCTCTTGTGCTTCTGTTGTGCTTCGTGTTGAGTTCCTAACATGCATCAGAATGATGGAGAAAAACATCACGGGGACCTGGGTGACCTCGCTGATGGGAGGGTCAAGGGGGTTGGAGGTACAGACCGCACGATTCTGCGCTCAGAAGACCTCACGTGGGCCCAAAGATGGTGGCTTCTGATTCCTGTCTACTCGGTGAAACCCTTATGTCCTTAGAGCTGGCTGCAATAACATAGGTGCCCTACATGTCTTCCTTTACTCATCTGCAAAATAACTTAGGTGATGCTTCAACTAGAGTACAAAAGAAATATTTAGGCGCATCTCTATCAACAAATGCCACGAGCAAGGGAGGGGGTGGGGAAGGGAAGGAATGGAAAAGAGGATAAAAGAGAATAGAAGGGGGAAATGCAGACACAGCTCAGCAGGAAGGAGGAGAAGAGGCTTCAAAGGAGGGGGGCTGGGTGGAAAAGGACCAAGCTACATCCCACATGGGCGCAAACTCCCTATGGTGAGTGTGAACATTGTGTATACTGAAAATGTACCAGTAAAGTTAATTTTAAAAAAGATTAGGGTGGTTTTTTTTTTTTAGTAATTTGGGCATTAATACAAACACAACAATAGTAACAAATTTCCTCGCCTGAATAATTAATTTAGAAGTGCAATTTGCATTGATTGAGTTCATGGGTAAACACACATTTCTTTTCTTTTTCCTGCTCTTGTGAACCCATACCAATAAGTCCTTGAACAAATGTGAAATGATGGGAAATTGTGTTTATTGTGTAATTCAATAGCCAATGTAAAACTACTTGTTAGATGATGCATGAAAAAGAAAATCACCGTTTTCTTATGACCGGTGCACGTAACTGGGTCAATTAGTGTTGGCTCTCCATTACACAAAAACAGGAAATTGCCATGCAAGTGCCAAACTGCAACTTGTAGGGGAAACAATAGGCAAGGAAAAAAAGGGGGAAAGATTTTGACGGAAGATCAGGCTTGTTGTGACAGGCTTTATTGCTCTAACATCAAGTTAATTTCTTTGAGCTGACATGAAAGAAGGTAAGGCATGTTCAGAAGAAAGAAAGAAAAAGAAACTCATAGGAAAAGCTGGGTCTGGAAACATCAGTATTCCCAATCATTTATCACTGACACTTCCAACGACTCTCTGAAATTACCTTATCATTTCCCTGAAGACTGAGGACATGAGGAATAGAAGAAGAAAGGAAACCCACACGTCTTTTCTAAAAAATCAACCTGCTATCGAAGCCAGGGCAGTTTGTATCAGGTCTAGTTGTAATTAAACACTGGATTGCTTATTTCATAAGCTCCTTGTCACACACGCTGGTTCTCGCTGAAAGCATCAGATAACGGTGCTGCCTGGAACCTCTGGTTTTGAACACAACTTTGTGCAATGTGTGCACCTTTCTATCACACAGGGATGTCCAGATAAGGAGTTTTACTTCATAACCAAGGAATATATTTATTTACTTATTTGCCTGGAGTCATTCTCTTCTTTTGGAATTATGGAATATAACAACTTGAAATCCTCCACTGTAAGACAAGTGCCAGCTTTCCCCCGCTGCTTAATGAGGCTCCATGCAGATGGTCTCACAGGTGTTACCTCTGGAGTCTTCTCAACAGCACGCAGACAGTGTCACTCCGCTCTCAGACATTCCCTTTTTCAGCTGTACCCCCCGGAGCCCAATGTTCAAATACATGTAGTGCCCTAGTTTTCCGAAAACTCATGCCACTTTCAGTTCCAAGTACACGTACTGCCTCTGTTAGTGTCAGACCTGGGCTGTCTATACATCTACCAAGATGCGTAGTCCTTCGGAGCTGATGGTCACTGATTCCCTTTGCTCCTATAACAAAGTATCAAGGTCTCTTTTTTGTGATATTGCAATTATACGTCCATATTCTTAATTCATTTAAGAATGTGCAGTATTGTTTATCTTTTCAGTGTGGGACATTAGCAGAGGGTCTGGGGGCTGACCCACAGCAGGTACTCAAAATTGCTTACTTAGTCCAACAATTGTATAGAATTTTAGGGCCTTCTATATATCCATGTTAACATCTCAGGTTATCACAAAGAATGTGGTGCTATTTGTTTCTACATTATTCCTATTATAAAGTTGCCCAAATATTTTTGTGTATTTCTGAAAAAGAGATTTTGCTTACGAAGGAGGTTTTATATCATATTCCAAACTAACAAATAAGAACAATGCAAACTTGAACAATGAATGCACAATGCTCCATTTCCATTCTAAAATTTTCATGAAAATTTCCAGGTTCATAGTAGCTCACGTGATCAAAGTGAGAAGCCATGTGATATGCTAGAGAAAAGCACAGAATGTGGAGTTTAAAGACGTGCATTTGAGTCACAACCTTTTTCATTGATGAGACTGATACCTTTGGGGAAACTAACTTTTCCTAACATCCTTTTCCTTGCAGAATCATGGACAGGCCTGACAGCAGACTTCCCAAGTCACTGCTTGTTCCCTGCTCCTGGGAGCACAGAGGTGTATCAGACTGGCCCACACTTTCCCTGATGCTGCTAAGTCTTGAAGACAGTTGTCAGACAATAACGAAGAAACTGCAAAGCATGAGGTATATAGTGGCAATAAGTGAGATGAAGAAAAATGAGTAATACATCCTTGTGTGGACTTTAATTGTGATTGTCAAGAATGGTCTCTGTGATAATAAAGGGGAATTTGAAGCAGAGCTTAAGTAGGGAATGGGACAGAGTGACTTGGGGAGAGAGTTCTGGGGAGAGGCTGGCTCCTCTCTCCTCTGGATAGCTGCTCTGAAGGTTCAGAAGCCCTGAAGCCGTATTAGTCATGACAGTGCCCTTTGCCAGACCCCTCCCCCTCACGGCTCCTTCCTCCGAGCCTTTGCCTTCGGTTCTCGTTGAATCGCTCTCACTTACATTCTAGACATTTGACCGTTCCCAGTGATGCTTCACTGTCACACCGCTGGCATATCTGTGTCTTCCATGTGTATTTTTTTTATCACAAATTTAGTGCCCTTTAGTTTTCTTTCATTGTCTCTTAGAACCATTTCCTATCTTCTGTTAATATTGGCTAAACTGATCAGAGCATGGTAAAGTGCTGAAAGACTCAATGAGAATATTAAACATATAGGCATCTAAAAATAAAACAAGCTCTGATGTATAGAGTTTACATGGACGGAGTACAGCTATTTAAGTTAACAAAACATTGTAGTTTCGAATATGGATGACCTCAGCATATCTTAAATACTGCATTGGCCTGAGGTGCCAACTTCCACTTTTCTCCGCTGTGATTGATGACAGAAATGCAGGTATTTCCACCCTAAGAGTGCGAGCGCGTTGGCCTTCATTGGTCTCCTTTAGTGAGTGAGGCGGCTGGCATTTTGCTTTTATATGCTATGTTAATAAATTGTGGTGACACTTAATGTGTGCTGTTTGTACATTTTTATTGAGATTCCTCATTTTCTTGTGTCTGTTTTCAAAAATCTGAGTTTGGGAATTTGCATTTTCCCTATTTTTTTGTTCTTTTTTTGAGAAGTATACAAATAGTACCATAAGTCTATTTTCCAAGAAACACTAAGGCCATATTCTATCCTAATTTCTGGAGGTGATTTAAAGGATCCTTTTGTTCTTTGTTCTTTCTAAAATCTGAGAGCATAATGCTTTGCATATGCTGAAACCATGGGGCTATAAATCAGAAGTGAGAGATTCATTTTTAGCACCTGAACAAAGCTGATGTGAACTACTGCAGTTTCTTCTGAGAGTTATTTTCAAGTCCACTGCTGACCAGTGGTCAACTGACCCTAAACCCACAGGAAATAAGAGAAACAGTAACTATAAAGTATAGTTTTCATAATAGCACTAATTAAATTTGAATAACTGCCCTAATCACAAAGTTATGTCATTTTAGTTTTTAAAAATTAAGATGCTTTTTAAGAAAGATGCAGATTATGTATGTTGACTGTGATGATTTTTATGCCTATAGTAATAATAACAGTTCAGTATTTTTGAATAAGAAATAGATTACGATGGATGAACTCTATAAAAAGATATTCCTCCCCGTGCCCATCTTGCCTCTCTGTTGCTGCGTGGCTCTCCCTTGCCACATGTACTCTGATAATCACTATTATCACCTGCGGTACTGTTATTAGGCACCATCTGGAGTTTCATGGTGCATATGTAATCAAAAACAAATTAGAACTTTTCCTTTCCAATAAAACCGTAGCATATTAAACATGTAATTCTGTGCAGTGATTCTTATTACCTTTTATTTTGAAATAATTATAAATGCAAAAAAGAGTAGTTTAAAAATAAGTGTGAAGAGGCCCCTGGTACCGCTGCTGGTTCCTCCAGTACAGCTGGCGCCTAACATCACAGACAAGCATTGACATTGAGGCCCCTTGTTCCACTGCTGGTCCCTCCAGTACAGCTGGTGCCTAACATCACAAACAAGAATCGATACTGCTGCATCCTACAGAATTCGGATTTCACCAGTTTTACACATGCTTCCGTAAAATTAAAAAAATCTGGCAGCCACTAATCTGATCTCTATTGCTAACCTTTTATAATTTCAAAATGTTATATCTTTGAAGACTGGCTTGTTGACTCGACATAATCCCTCCGACGTGTATCCAGTTTGGTGGCAGACTGTGTTTCACGGCATACATGTTCTACACTTGGATAACTGTTTACCTGTTGTAGGGTGTTTGGACCATTGCGTTGTGTAGCTATTACAAACAGGCAGACGTAAAACCTTGTTAGATCGCTGGGGTAAGTATCCCAGAGTACAGGTGCTGGGCTGGATAGTATGTACATGTGTGTATTTATGAGAAGCTAACAGTCCCAGGGTCACAGTACCGTTTCATGTTCCTGCCACTATGTATGACTGCTAGCGTTTGTGGTTGCAGTTCTTTCTCTTTCCTGCTCAGGCACGAAGTGACATTTTACTACGCTTTGCATTTGATTTTTGTAGCTGCTAGTGATTTAAGCATGTGCTTATTTTCCATCAGCAGGTCATCTTTGGTGAAGTCTGTTTATCTCTTTTGTCCATTTCACAGTAGAAAATTTTCCCGGTAGAATGTTGAAAATCTTTCATCTTATAGATACAAGATAATTTGGGGTTGTATGGCTTGCCAGTGTTTACTCCAGTGTGCAGATGGTCTTTTAACCTCTTCATGTGGGTTTTTAGAATATAAGCTTTTTATTTTAATTTCATTTGTTTTATCAGTATTTCTTTCATAAATTTTGTTTTTGATATAACATCTAAAATCTTTCCTGTTGTAAGGCTCTGAATATTTTCTTCAGGTTTTTTTCTAAAGATTTCATAGTTTAGTGTTTTGTATTTCAACCCATGACCCAAATTAATTTTTATACAATATATAAATTTTTAGTTGCGGTTCATTTTTCCCTATAAATGTCCAATTGCTCCAACACTATCTGTTTAAATGTCTCCGTTTTTCCTACTGAATCATTTGAAGTATTTATAAAGCAAAAGTTGAATATACTGATATGTAACTATTTTGGTGTTCTCTGTTCTGTTCTGCTGACACACATGTACATCGCTGTTTTAAACATTGCAGGTTTGTAACAATGCTCACGATTGGCTTTTCTCATTCTGTTCTTTATCCAGTTCGTGGTTTTGCCTTTACATATAAATTTTAGGATAAGCTTGTTTTTATCTACAAAAAATCTCCTTTAGATTTAATAAGAATTGCATTAAATCAGTGAATCAAGTTGGGGGAGTTGCATCGTTATTAAATTGAATGTTCCAATTCACAAATATGGTATGTCTCTAAACATATTTAGATCTTCCTTGATTCTATCACTAATAGTTTGTAATTTATAGCATATGGATCCTGCATAAGTTTTGTTAGATTTAAAACTAAGTATTTACTTTCTTTGAAATGTTTACGTATCCACTTTTTCTCTTACTATATATCAGGTTATTGTTAATAGAGGTTGTAGAGAGGTTCTTGTTTCTTTTTACATCACAATATAGCATTAATAATAACAAGGTACTTTAAATTTTTGGTCTATTTCTAATTTATTTATATTATAATTAACACATGTTTATTTCTATATCTGTGACTATAACTTAATTATCTATTGCTGGAAGTAGAGTCATTGCATCAAAAGATGTTTAATTTATAATGTTTGTGCCTATTTCAATACTGTCTTCTAAAGTGTGTGCCAGTTTGTATTTCCACCATTGATACAGCACTTCCTCATCAACTAAAGAATATAACCTGATTCACCTTGAAGTAACATTCATACTATTGAGTGCATTTCAGCGAGAGCTTGTCGATTTAAGGGCTCTTTGTGTTTGTGTGCTTTTGGTTGCTGTGGTGATTAATTTTAGGTTAACTGGGGTAAGGGCTACACATAAGGCTGGTACAAGGTGAACATCCCTAAAATCAAAATCTGTATATAAGTGTCACAAAATCTGAAATGTTTTGAGTGTTAATGTGATAACATACAGTGGTACCTCGGTTCATGAACTTAATTTGTGCTGTGATTTTGGAAAAGTTGGCCACGTTGTATTTGTGTGGGAAAGATGGCCAGGGTTGTGTGTTACCTGATACAGAGTTTGCAAACAAAAATAAAATTTCCTAAACATTTCTGTTTGCACACCAAATTATTTGCAAATAAAAGTGTTTGCAAACCAAGGTACCACTGTAGTAGACAATTCCACACTTGCCTTCATGAGATGGACTGCAGTAAAAATACAGATAAACTAAAATGATTATATAAAATCACATTTAGGGTATGTATATAAGGTATATACATGAATGAATTTCCTGTTTTGATTTAAATCTTACCCTCAAAATACCTTGTTATGGATATGCAAATGTTTTTAAAATCTGAAACACTTTAGATCTGAGATTTGAGATAAGGATACTAGTCAGGAATTATTTTTGGGTGTCTGTGAATGTATTTCTGGAAGAAATTAATATTTGAGGCAGTAGACTGAATATGTAAGATCTGTTGTCATCAATGAGGACAGGCACCATCTGGTCAACTGCAGGAAGGGTGAATTTGCTTTTTCTTCTAGAGCTTGGCTATTCATTTTCTGTAGCTCCCATGTATCAAAACTCAGGTTCTTAGATGTTCAGTCTTCAGAGTTTACCGCAGTGTCCCACCTCCTCTCACTCCTGTACCTCTGATGGTCTCAAGACTTTGGGCTTAGATTTAGCTGCAGTCATGAGCTCCTCTGGTTCTTAGGGCTTTAATTCAGAATGAACTATGCCACTATCTCCCCTGCTCCAGGCATAACACGGGACACAGCCTGAGCCAACAATACTCAGAAATCCCCACAATAGGTCTCCTCTTTCTCCTCTCTCTCCCTGTCCTATAGCTTCTGTTTTCCTGATGAATTCTTACTAATGCAGTTGGTGTGGAGGGGAGCTGCTTCATGTTTTCCCCCTCTTTTCTATTGGATTACTGGATATGTCTTGGGAATTTATAGAAATTTTACTATATATTTGGGAATGTAACAT
Organism: Dinomys branickii; assembly: GCA_004027595.1. Taxonomy (NCBI): domain Eukaryota; kingdom Metazoa; phylum Chordata; class Mammalia; order Rodentia; family Dinomyidae; genus Dinomys; species Dinomys branickii. The sequence goes on from PVLD010004489.1 coordinate 83,172, forward strand.
TTTTGTGCCAGTTGCAAATATTTTTCCTATTGCATCATCTGCCTTTTATATTATTTGCTGTTACTGTGGCAATCTGTAATAAATGATATCACAATGAATAGTGCTGTACTTACAGCATTTCACATATGTGCATTGTATCTGTAGGGTAAATTCCCACTAATGCAAATTTTTGAGATTTGTAACAATGTGATAAATACATACTCATCATATGATGCCATTTTTCTAAATTATTTTATAATATAAACCAATGCCAATGAAACCTCAAAAATGTTATTTTTTAACTTGACAAGATAAAGTCCATATGGAAAAATAAATAAAAAGGAGTAGTTTGAAAAAATGTCAAAAAAATAAACAGGATAAAATTAGTTCTACTAAATCTTACTTGACATTAGAATGTACTAAAATTCTGTAATTTTAACAAGATGATGCTTAGAAATGGACAGCTGGAGCAATGAAATGTAATACAAAGTTCACAAGTAGATTCAGATAGAACTGTGCCACGGTACAGCTTGCATCTTAAATTAGTAAAGGGAAAATAGAGCAGGTTACTCTAAGATATAATTTTTTAAAATATAATACAGCTTAACAAAAATCCACTTTTTAAGACTGTGGGAAAAATAGACCCTTATAACACTGCTGGCAGATAACTATGTAGCTGTGAATCTGTAGAAAGACATTTGGCACTATCTGCTCTTGCTTGGGGCTGTGTAGTTCTCCTGATATTTGACCAGGATTATGTTTTCATTTTAGTAGTTATCTTTATATGTTTACATAATACTCTTGCCATGGTCAGCTTTCTCATTCCTGGACAAAACACTGAAGACCTGAAACTTTAAAGAGGAAAGTTTTGATTTGGCTTTCATGTTTTAGCCCTTGTTTAAGTGGTTTTAAGGCAAAAATATCATGGTAGGTGCCTGGCGTGGTGGCGCAGGCCTGTAACACCAGCACTGAGGAGGGTGAACCAAGAGGATCACTGTGATTTGAGGCCAGAGTGGGCTACAGTGTGAGTTCAAGGCCAGCCTGAACTTCATAGTGAAACTCTGTCTCCAAACAGACAAAAAACTCATGGTGGAAAGATGTGCCTGACAAAGTTGCTCATTCTGTAATGGCTAAGAGCAGGGCAGGAGAACAGTGTCTAAGAAGAAGAGGACAGAAATACACAGACTCCAAGGTCATCCCTCCAGGACCCACCCAGACACCACAGAATGTGCTTCCTGAGGCCCTGGACAGTTCCCAAGCCAATCAAATTGAAAACTAATCTTATGTTGTAACTCCTGACCTCCCCTATTTTGAACACTGATTTACTGGTTTGCATCTGTGCATAAACATATGCCTCATGTTTCTTATGCTTCCTTCTCACACTTTCTGCTATGCACCAGGGCCATTCATAGTAACTTTTGAGTACGTGCCTTTGTAGTGCTGTTGTGGCTTCTCTTTGACCCTCTGATCTTCACCACTCTGGTCTGTCTGGGCGGCTGAGCCACAGACATGTCAGCAGTTTCTTGCCACCCGGTCTCCAGTTGCATTCAGCAGCAGATCTCAGGGAGGAGAGTAAAGCCAGCGACTCCTACGCAGTCGCTTTTGACTGTGGAGTGCTTTGCTCTCTCAGCAATGATGGGGGCCTTCTGTACAGGGCTCTACCCACCAGTTTCTGCCGACTTCTCCCGACCCTTGTGTCTGAAGGCCGTAGGAGTGGTAAAGCACTACTTTTGATATCTTCACAGCACTTTACTTTTCTAAATATTCTCTTCATTATATGTTCCCAAGGGAGCCTGCTTTGTGTGTGCAGGCCATTTCCACTAGGGTACTTGAGTAATTAAGATTCCACACACGTGTATGCAGATTTGCGCGTGTTATCTATTCTTCTTTCATATAAAAAGTTCCAGAGGCTACACTAAGTTTTAGGGAATTTGGAATACACTCACTTGGTGGGCAAAACTTGAGTAGAACCCTTACAGTATGACTCAGTATAAATATTTACATTTCATCACAGAACAATGTGAAATGTGCTCTCAGCTGCCTTGCCATTATAACACACACAAAAGGAGAAGAGTACAATCAAGCCGTCTGTACCTACCACCCCGCCCCAACAGCTATCAACTCACTGCCAGTCCGGCCCCACTCATGCTACCATTTACTTCTTCCAGCAGCCTACTCAGAAGGTTGTAACCCTGCAATAATTTGAACAAAAAATAGTATCATAGATAATCTTATTAACTCTAAAAGAGCATTTGAATAACGAAGGCCTGGATAATAAGGAATAAACCAAGCTCCAGACAACGTAAGAAGACTGGATAAAAACAGTAACACTACCACTAACATTGAGACAGGTACCCAGGAAAGAGGTCAAAGACTGGAATACAGCCTTTATTGGAGGACGAAGGCTCACTGGATGAGAGAGAAGTGACTGTGGTATTGAACTGCTAGAACTTACTGAAGATCTTCCCTGTACAGCACAATGGCGAGTCGTGTATAGAGAGGTGTCCTGCTAGTTACACTGTTCTATGGCTGGGATTCTGCTATAGAATGCTGTAGTTAGGCATACTGATGTGGCCTTCGTCACCTTCCTGTCACTGAGACACACCACCGCACACCTGAACTTGGAGGAGGAGAGATGTATTTTGCATCGTGTTTCAACCCACAGTTCGCTGGCTGCAGGCAGGACAGAGTGACAGAGGAACACGGGCGAGGAGAGCTTCCCGCTGCATGGTGGACATGAGAAACATTGGGAGGAGGAGCTGAGAAGGGAGAGATGACCTTCCTGCTCACTCCACAGAGGCCCACCTCTTCCACGCGGGGCCAGTCTCCTAACTGCTGTAACACCCCACAGTGCAGTCACCTCCACAGGTCCCACTTTGCTGTGAGGCTTTTGGGGGATATCCACCTATACATCATAACATTTGTCCCGGCCACTAACAGACTCGTGCACATCTCCTTATGCAAATTGTATTTAGTCCTTTTCTGAGAGTTTCAAAGTCCTAGCAGTTCCAGCATTACTGAAAATTTCAAGTGCAAAATCTCCTCTGAGATTTATGGCAAAATCTTTGCTGTAAGCCCCTATAAAAATCAAAAAGTCAACCCATAGTGACACACAATATACAGGGTAAACTTCTATTCCAAAAGGGAATAATGGGGAAACAGAAACCAGGGGGATCAAAGCAAGACTGAAACCCAGCAGGGCAGACATTGAATCCCTTATTTTGGATCTGTAGTTCCCTTTCCAGAATGTAGGGCAAGGTGTGGCTGTGGGATGTGAGATGAAAGGGCATGTGCAGCCCTGCCCCTGTGGCCTTGCTGAGGGTCACGTTCTCAGGGCTTCCCTCCTGGGCTGGCCTTGCTCACTCCTCGCGGTTTTCTCACATCACCAGCATTCCTGGCTCCTCCAGTTTTCTGGGGTCTCCACTGCACTTAGCTTCACTGCCATAGTTCGACGTGCTGCCTTCTCTGGGGCACACTGCCTGGGATCCCAGGCATTCTTCTGAAATCTGAGTAGAAACCCTCCCTGACCCCATAACTATTATTTTTTTTATTTTAAAAAGAATAATAGGAAAGAACAATAGCAAAATACCAACAACACAGACAAAAACAAAACAAAGAAAAATCAATAAAAATGATACAGGGTTTCAGAACAAACGGAAAGGGATGAAGAGTGGCTGTTATATTACATATTGTTATCTTCAACGAAGTTGCTCAGATGACCAGATCTCTGTGTGCCCATAAAAATAGCACCATGTGGACGAGGCCAAGGTCTGCCAGTTACTGGAGCAGTGTCCAGGCCTATGAGGCATTGTGGCCTCCAAATAGCTTGGCAGATGAACACTGTGAAATGGATCCCTGGGGAGCAATTCCTCAAGTGGCCTTTCTCAAGCATGGTGTCCCACGGCTCTCTTCCCAGATGAAATCTTTAAATTCTTCTATCTTTGAGTCTTGGGTGGGTGGAGTCTTGGTTCCCAAAATGCCCTCAGGGCATCATTTCTACTGTCCTGTTAAAACATAATTTTTTTAATGTTCGTATTTTAGCAGCCAAGCTCTCCTGTGCTCCAACTTTACAGACCCTGACTTTACAGGGGTTTTCTTTTGGGCTATCACAAGATTTTTCAAATTACTCAACTTGGATTTTTGCTCTCGCCTCAAATAGATCTTCCTAGAAAAAGGCAAGCAGTATCTATGGTACAGCCTGAATACTGGGCTGCTTTAAAATTTCCTCTACCTGATTAATTTGTTCACTATCATTAATCTCAGTATCCCACAAAGGCTCAGGATATGAGAAAAATATAGACAAATTTTCTGACAGAGCAGAATGAAAATGACCCAAGGTCCAACTACTAATGGAGTCCTTGTTCCCAACCCAAAACTCACCAGCCTGGTCCTTACAGTCTGCATTTCTATTAGCATTCTGCTTTTCTTAGCTTTCACCAGAATCTCCCATCAAGTTTGGCTTGCAGAGTCTAAGGGTTTCCCTGCCATCTCCAAGCCTTTCCAAATTCCTTCCTTAGGCCAGTTTCAAAGGCCTCTGAGCCATATATTCAGGTCACACTGTAACAAGGACCCCACTTCCCTGGTGCCAAAATCTCTGTTAGTTACATCTGTCATTCTGGAGACACAATACCCTATAAACCCAGTTTAAGGGAGCAGCAATTTTCTCTTGGTTCATGATCTGTGGAAGTGTCAGCACACAGTTGGCTCCCAGGCAGGATGGAAAGGCACAGGGGCATGAGAACAGCTCCTACGTCAAGGTGCATGGGAAGCAAAGACAGCCACGAGAGTCAGGAGGGGAGGTACACCCTTCTCGGTCACACAGTGACTTCACTCGTCCAGCCAGATTCTACCTCCCAACAGCAGGTCAGCTTGAACGCCCCCATAACGCAGTCACCTTTAGAAGGCACCACCATGATCCCAGGAGGCTTTAGGGGGAAAGCCTGGTATAAACCGTAACATATTCACATTGTCCCCTGTTACTATCTGACATGACTACTTACTCCAAATGTATCTTACGCATTTCCTGTGCTAGATCTGGAGTCTATTTCTGCAAAGAGCCTTGCTTTCTCTCAGTGGGATATAGCGTTAGGAGGCTGCACTGGAGTGAATCCCTGCTCGGCATGTTCTTTACTTGGTCACTGTTTCTATGTTTCTAGAGATTTAGTTGGCATAACTAAGGGGAAAATACACAGAAAAACATTTATATGTTCATATCATATTTTTAATTCAAATTCAGAGGGTTTTTTTTAACAATTTAAAAAGTTTATTTATTAAACTTAATTTTAAAAGTTTATTTCTTCTCTTCTCCAATCTGAAAAGTCTGGCTCTCAAGAATATTGAAGTTAGTGAACCTAGAACACCCTTTAATTTCTCCTGTGTTTTGTCTCCTGTTAACCGCGTAATAATCTCCAAATGGCTACAGCACTACAACTGACAGTGTGACACCCAGCAGTATGGGGGGTTTCTCTGGCTACTTTGCACTGTCACTTACAAGCCACTTGTACTAATTCCTGTCCATGTGACTTTATCACCAACTGGATAAAAATGTGTTTGTTTTATTTAAATGATAACGTTCATTTTTATCCTGTGATTATTCTAGCCTTATAGAAGGTTTACAAACATATCCTTCATCTAGTTTAATGTTAAGATTGTATACGGTTGTAGAAAATTTCTTAAAACTAAGATATTAGCCATGGTCAAAGACTATTAACAATGGCACAGTTCTGTGCCCTTGTGCTATTGCACTCGTGGACTTTTTGGCTCCATGGCCCTGCACAGAATCCCACAGAAAACTCAGTTTTCATGACTGCTTGGTCTTCTTCCCCGTGTGGCAGTTCCACTGTCGTTTCCTGTCTTTAATACCCTTAACATTTCCAAGAACGCTGAAGAATGTTTCACAAGAGCTCTCAGTTTGGGTTTGTGGATACTTTCCCATAAGTACATTGACTGTATAAATTTTTTGAGAAGTATGCCACACAGGATATATGACCACTCACATTTCCCAGGGTTTATAAGGAATGCATGGTATGTGTGTATCTTATTGGTGATGTTAATCCTGGTATTTGGCTGAACTGGCATGATAATTTATTATCTTCTATGATAATCTATTACAAAGTTACTAGTTTTTTCCTTTATAATCACAAAATGTTTTTAGAGTGATTGCTGACATTAAGCAAACATTCTATTTCCTCTTAAACTTTGCAGAACTTTAGCATCCATTAGTGGGTCTTGGTAGCTTAAGCCAAATGAGATGGTAGCTACCATCTTCCTTACTCCCATAAGCCACCATGGCTTTCTTTCAAGTCACTGCTGGAACGACTTGAGGGAAAAAGGTAATAATGAAGTAAACACTCTGACTTTCCACTGCTATGAAAAGATAAGCAACAGGTCTTTCTCATGGAAGAATTTTAATAGAATAAACGCTCAAAACATGGAGAAGGCATTTCTCAAAAGAAATACAAATGGCTGACAAATATTTGAAAAGTAGTGAAGCCATCACAGGCATTGCGTGTGTCCAAACTTAATATGTGCAGATCGAATACACGCAAATTGCACCTCAATAAAGTTCTTCGAAATAAAGTGGCACATGTGATTAAAAAAGCAAAAAGAATAAAAAGGAAAGAAAAAAGCAAGGAAGGAGAAAGAAAGAGCGGGAAGTAGAAATAACTGACTGAAACTTTGGGGGAGGATCCCTGATGGGGGCACCTGCTTTGAAGAAAATGGTACACTGTGTACTCACTATTCTTATTCTACTATTGCTTCATTATGAAATTTTGTTTTATTTCCACATAAAATAAAAAAAGACGCTATGAAAAGCTAGGGTAATAACTACCACAGGAAAGATGCACTAATGGATATAAGAAATTTTCTTTAAGAAAACTGCAATGTGTTTTAGAGATTTACCATTTAGAACATATAACTTATCTTTATATATTAATTTAAAAATTAAATTTAATACATTTTAATTATTAAATTGGATTTCCACTTAGAAATGTTTGGAGCATTCTTATACCATACGAGTTTTATATCTGAGACATTTTCATTGGTTATTTCTTTCCACTGTTGGATGATTTTTTTTTAATTAAAAAAAATTATACAAATTTATGACGCATCATGGGAAAATTCCACATGTGTATACACTGTGGAATGGTGATATGTTTAGGTAGCATTTCTTCTTCTTATTTACCACTTTGTGGTGGGCACTTTTAAACTCATCCCTTCTATTTATGTAAAACACAGAGTAACTGTTGTGAAGTAGAATCACCCACTGGGTTGTAGAACAATTGTACTTTTCCTCCTGTCTGTATTACAGCACCATCATCTGAGCCCCCTTCCTCCCTTTTACCATTTTCCAAACACCTACCGTCCACTCTTCTAATTTATACTTCTGTGAAGTAAATATTTTAGCTCCCACATACATAACTACATGCATTCTTTCTTCATGATAATGAGATGATTACTAAAATGTGTACTGATACATATCTCAGAAAATATATTATTCAAAAGAACAAATGTTATGATAATTTGTATTGCATATCTAATTTCTATAAAATTAAAGTTGTTACATTTTCATGTTTTTATATTTATTTATGGTTTCTAAGTAGAGATATATTTTAATTTCAGAGGAGAAATACTGGTTTATGAATTTTTAAACATGAAATAACATGGAAATATAAAATGTGTACATATTGCTTGCTTTCTACTTAATAAATATGTTCATAAATTATAGCCAACTTCTGTACCTTTTCAGTTGTCAGAAATTGAGCAGGATTACTTCAGAAAACTTCAGTAACTTACAAATTTCCTTTTATATTAATAAGAACTATGCAGAATAGCATTTTGTATCCTAAAAACAACCAAAAACGTTTCCTTCAACCTATACTAGATTACCAGAAAATGATACGTGTATTTAGAACATAAGAAAAAAAAAGAAGCAGAAAAATAAGTGAAGGTAGAAAGGACTTGAAGTTCAGCGTCTCAGTCACGAAGAGGCCGCGGCCCCCATCCCCTTCCTTATGGCTTTTGGCAGCCCGGGCTGAGTGTAGCGCAGAGCGGAGGCAGGGGAGGCCGCGGCGCCTTCCTGCCAACCCTGCCTTCACCGTCCTTCCCGCCGTGCGCCCTTGTTTCTTGTCCCCTTCATTTGATTTATTTCCTTTCTTGAAACATGAAAACTGTTTTCATACAAAAACTGTCGAAAGGAACATTTGTACATTACACTTGTGTTTTCAGGGACCGTTGAACACTATGTAAATACAGTAGTCACGTTATAATCAAACAAAAGCAGCAGAACATTTTCTCAGTGATCTGTGTAGCTGACTTGTATTTTTCACAGATAACAGAGAGGCAGATGCCAGTGATTCTCTGTGGTACGCTCTTCTGTTTATAGCCCTCTTAGACCGTCCGGTCACCTCCCCTTCCTCGCAGTGTATAGCTTCGATCTAGGCGTGAGAAAACATCAGACAAACCTGCCCTGAAGGAAACCGGATAAAATCACTACGGTGGATGCTATCATACCGTTTCACTTCTACAACTTGATATAAAACCTGGATTTGGGACCTGAACCTCCCACACTCACCCTCTTTCCACAGGCCATGCAGACTCTTACAGAAACCTCAATTCAAGATGCGGGTGTGAGGAGCAAGAAAGAGGGCACACAATGCTCATGTGTGTAAAGTTTGTGAAAGATCTCATTGTTGTGGCTGATGATCTTTCACAGACATTATAAAACCTGGAAGATTCCCTAGGTCATTTGAAACCACTAAATACCTTTAAGTAAAGAATAAAAAATTTAATATATACTGAACACTTATGTGTTGGCCATTTTGAAATATGCTTGTAAAACCAAATACATTGATTATCTATTGCTTTTTCCATTGGAAATTTCCTCTTTAATAATGTTATCTCTTCTCCTCCCAGACCTCCTACCTCTGCCCCCATCATTACTGATGAAAGGAATATTTTTAGTATCCATGTCATAAACTGACCCAGCCCCCTTGGTGACTGTTAATTCGTTTGAATGGTGGACATTCAACTGGGGCAGCGAATCTCTTCCTAGTTTGGACTTGAAACTAAGAGTCATGTATTGAAGCAACAAAACTTGAAAAATGTACAAATTTATATTTTACTCCTCAAGGACCAGGTAAAGTGTAGATGCCCTCCCTTGTCAGTTTGTGGAATATGTGGCAATCATCCGGACACACCAAGACTGGTTCCACGAATCTGTTAGAAGTTTCTTAATCAATTCTAGTGGACACATCACTAAGTGCTCTCTGATGCATCCACTTTGTTCAAGCCTCGTCTTTAGTTGATTGGAGGAAACCCAACCACAGGAGGAAGAGTAATCTGCTTTATGTTGTTTATCAGTGTTAGAGTCATCCTCACACACACACCCAGAATAATATCTGATTAGATATCTGGCCTTGCTGGGGCCCTGCCAACTTGACACAAAGAGTTAGCCACCGCAGTTGAGGAAAGAATCATTTTTAATTGCTGTACCAAGCTCATTCCCTAATTTTGTCTACAGAATGGCTAGAAGAGTGCATGGAAAACATTTAGCTCAGAATAAATAATAAGTTGTATTTAAAGAATGAATAAAAGTTTGAATAACTTGCTTACAAATCTATTGCTTATCATCTTTTAAAATCTTTTTAAATGCTTTTTAGAGTTTTTTACACACTAAAAACAATACCAAGTTGAGTATAGTTAAGTAGAATGATAAATGTCTGGATTTTTGTGACTAGTATTCTTTAAAGACTTCAGTAAGGATTTATGCATTCCGTTTCACTGAGATGTGTGCCTGGTTTTGAATGTATTTCATTGTGCTCTGGTTGTAAAACAAGCTGTTGTCATTTTAATCATCAATTTCTTTTTTATTTGTATAAATGTGTTATTTTTATGTCTGACTCACTAATGTAAAATGTCACAAATATAAGTTGAATAAAATTAGCTAATGCATTGTACGGATGGAAAATATTACCCTTTAAGGATTACTTTGTTTCCTCAAGTAGCACATCACTCGGTTATAGCCCATTTTTCTTGAAGAAGATATCATTTTATACAAGCTACCTTTGAAATTATTTGTATGATTAACATGAAAACGGAGACCTTTCCTTCAAAGGAATGAGGAATGTAGAACTTTTCTGAAAACTAAACATAACTTACTTGAAACGCCTCTCTGAGTTAGGATGCACTTAGACAGCTTGATATTTTGAGGCTCATTACCATTTCTACTTTGGACTCATTAAGCACAGAATCCCACTGATTAAAATATGCATGCATACATGCATGTGCGCTTTATTTATTATCGTACATTTGCAGAGAAATAGGCCCAGAAAAGGACAAGAGAATGCGGCATCCAAACAAATGGCAAATTCTTGGAAACAATTTTCATACCACTTACCTGGATAGTTCAGAGGGAAATGAGAGTCTGCATACTTCACACAGTATGTGAAAAGCACTGGGAAAGAACCCTAAGAAAATGATTTTCCTGTTCACAACTTTTCATATGTTCTGACCAATTACAATTACTGTGTTCTCATTACTGAGGAGATGATAGTGAAAGCTAAAACCTTAGGAAACTTGAGAGCCTCTCATGACACGAGCAGCTCCGAGCTGACCCATTGGGTCAACCCCCTGGTTCTCATTTGGGTTGGCAGCCTAATGTTACCGAATACTTTACATTATTAAATAAAACTGAAGGTTGGAGTTTGTTTGTGGAGCCCATTTTGTACATTGAGAAATATTTCAAAATATGTAAATGAAAACATTCTGTGAGCCAAATATAGCCTGCCAAACAAAACATGCCAGTCAGTTTGTGAAATGTGTGTGAGGATTTGATGATTCTGGCTTCTAAGCTACTTCTACTGCGTCACAAGATCCCCATGCTTCAATAATAACTACCTTTAGGTTATGACTGAGGAGTTATAATGACAATGTACTTATAAAGTGCTTAGTAATTTACATCATTCAGTCATTACATCTAGAGGACTATTGTGTTACTGAGCTTACTGTAGGGAAAAAATTGAATTGTGGAGGCATGAAATGTGCTTGAAAGAATTGAATTGTGGAGGCATGAAATGTGCTTAAATTCACCTAACTTGAAAAACTTCCACCATTGCCAAGACAACCTCAGTAGTGGTGTGTTTTCTTCTAAAAGAGTAGCTCTGGTCATGGGATATTAAGTGATTTTTCTCAAAGCTTTCCAGAGAGTGAGTACTGGACAACAATATTATATTTCTTTCTCTCCAACTGAGGTCTTTCTCATCAAATCAGACTGCTTTGAATTTGTAAGTGTCTTGTCTCCAACCAAATCAGTTATTCCGGCGGGTCCTATCAAATGCGGTAAAGCCTCTGCTTTGCTGCCTTCTGTCCTAATCAGTGTGTCAGCAATGTGTGAAGTGATTTGCTCAAGAAAGTGTGTGGAAAAAATTCTGTGCTTACACACCTCTTCAGAAATCCTAGGTTTAAAATAGCCTCGTGAGAATATATTGGTTTGTTCCAATATATTCATTAATTCTTTGGCTTACATATCAAAAAGAACTTTACTAAAAAAATTTCTTCCTAATACTTCAAAGACTTAAGGAAAATTTAAAGATTTAATGAGAAAATATTGGTTTACTTACATTCTTCCCCAAATACCTCACAAACCCTAAAGAACCCTGAGAATTTATCTCTAGGGCCTCATAAAGAATATAACTCTCTTGCCAGGGAATAGTTATCCTAGTTTTAGAGTCTCTTAGTAATAAAATGTCAAGAATCATGATTTTGTTGAAGTTAAATGCCACCTACTTCAGTCTTTTCTTGAGTGTCTCCTCTTAAAAAATGCTAAGAAAAGCAGTTACTCCTGAAGCAACTGATCTTCAGAATTGTGTCTTTCACATTATACATCTTGAGAGACATGATTAACATTGTTTTATTACCAAGGTATAAATAGCAATGTTCACCCAGAGGGCTTTGTTTTTAACTAGATGTTCAGAGGCAAAACTTCAATCAGACTTAATGGAGAGAAAGTGAACTGGGTGGTGCTGTGTGCTGCAGCTCATATGTCCCAGATCTCAGGTCACACAGTTCCTCAGGGTCTGTGCAGCAGTCACCCTGCTGCACCAGAAGCTGGAGTCTGAGCCCGGAGTATTTTATACTCATATTTCTATTATTGGTGTTAAGACTGTGAGACAGCTTGCTGTCTATAGTTGTACAATCAATTTTCTCAAAACACATAATTTTTAAAGTTAAGGAAAATAATTTTCTGCTGTAAAGCATACATCATACAAAATAGAATTGTCTTTGATAGTTTACTGTACATATTCTAAATAGATTTTGAGAAGACTTTCTATCTGGTCTTATTTATGCACTATACTCATTACCGTTTTCAGTTTGTAAAAAATGAACTGCGTTTTTATAAAGTGCAAATCATTGAGTACTTCTCTTCTTAAAACATACTAATAAAGAGGGTTATGCATCCCTAATAAATGTGGGCCAAGATGCTACAAATGACCATTCCATCAACTACAGCCTTAGTTAGCATTAATATTAGATAAGAAACGTGGCCTCATCTGAGACTGCCTGGTTGAGTCATTTGAAAAAATGTTTTCATGAAACAGCCTCAAGGTTTGAATCTGCAGGGATTGAACTTTGTTTTTGATTTTAATTTCAGTTTTGATTAAATATACATCTTTGATGCCAAATGGAATAAATATGGCCATTTAGATGAACTGATGGACATTCATTAATATTAGTGCACACAATAACAGAATGTGAGAATTTCAGTGGGTTTCAGAAGTCCCCTAACCCAGTTTCTGTGGACCCTTTATTTAATGCCCTTCGCTGATGTCCCCCCCTCTCAACTTCACTACCTCTCCTGGCTAGGGCATTGGCTTACTTTGGAGAGCACGTCTGACTGGGGAGATGCTACTGCTCATGTCTGAACCAAATGGTGTCCCTCTGGCGCGTCTACACAACTGCTCCTCAAGTACTAAAGGACAAGTAATGTGTTTTCCTACAGACACCACTTCTGTTCACTGGTTCTCTCAAGCACAATTCGAATGATACATTTTAAAAGCAAGTTGCATTTCTTTCAAATACATAAGAGTTTATTAAATTATATCTTTCAAAAAAGAACCAAAAATGATCACTGTGTTCCATACATGCTTTGACCAGCAGAACAGGCTGGGGCTATCCCTTCCTGTATCTCTTCCTGTGATCTTACTATGTATTTCTTTTACCATATGCTTCATATATACTTTCATTGGGCAGTTACATCATCAGACTTATTTATGTTGAATCATGGATTGTTGTATTCTTTTCTCAAATGATAAAATATGGTTGACTGACAACATTTGTGTGTGTGTGTGTGTGTGTGTGTGTGTGTGTGTGTGGTCCAACTGTCAAAAAGATTAAAGTTTACTTACAAATACCTGTGTCTGCTACATTTATTGGTGTCTTCTTACTTTCCACTTAAATCATATATGTATCTTTTATAAAAAGAAACTATTTGAGAGTAATTTATGAAATGTTTATGCCAGGGCTTTAGAGGTCAATTCTGGTTGTCTCATTCATAAATTAATTCTCCTTTTCTGTCTATGGACTAACTCATTCAGATGATTCAGGTATGATGTTTGAATGGTCACTGGATTCAAGACACTGATACAAACAAGAACAAGAGAATATTTCTTCTTTTACAATCTTTCTCCAGACAATTTACAATCAACTGGAGCATAAAAGATACCAGCACCAGGGTAAAGAGTAAAATCCATCCATCCATCTATCCATCCATGCATCCATCCATCCATCCATCCATCCATCCATGCATCAATCCATCTGTCCATCCATCCATCCATCATACACTAGGACCATTAAGGAGTTCGTAGATTTTTTTTCTCTCTTCTAACACACTTTGGCATTCAGCTCACTAGTGTTGATATTTGTTCCAACTGTTTCCTGTTGTGATTACTCCCCTGGATAAAAATTTGAAGCAAAGTGGAATTGAATAGTATATCCTTGAGTCTTTCAGTATCCCAGAATCCTTGGAGATTTTGTCTTTCTACTCATTCCAGTGTGATCTGAGAACACGTTTTGTCTCTTAAATTTATGAAGGCTTTTACTGGTTTTTATGATCTCTCTTGATTTTTGTTCCACGGACATTAGGAAAAGAAAGTGTATTCTGCTACCTCTGGCTTCAGTGTTTTATACATGTTGATTAGATTTATTATTTAATTGTAGTGTTGACTTTTCTTATAGTCTCACTGGGCTTTTTTGTCTAGTAAATCAACTGTTGAAGAAATGCTGAATTCTTTAGCTATAATTCTGGATATGTCTCTGCTTTCAGTGTTCGATCATCTGTTTTGTAGCCCTTTTGTTTGATACACACACATTTAGAATCCTATGTCTTCTTCGTAGATAACCCTTTATCATTATATGATACCCTTTTCTGTCTGCTGTAGTATCTTTCTCTAAAATGTACTTACCTGGTAATAACATAGCTACTGTTGCTTTCCTCTGACTAATAAACATTTTCCATCCTTTCTCTTGCAGGCTATCTGTATGTTATATCTGAAGTAAATTTCTTACAGACAGCCAATATTTTGGACATTTAAAAATATTTTTTAAATTTCTTCTAATTGGCTCATTTACTAATGATCTACTTATTTCAGACATTACATTTTCAGCTCTAAAATTTTCACTTTGTTCTTCTTTGTATTTTATTTTTTCTGAGATTTAAAATCATTTTCACTGTTTAAAGTATGTTTCTTTGATAATTGTATTACTTTGCCATGGTTATCTTAAAATCTGGAAGGTAATTCCAGCATCTTTTTCATCTTCATACTGGCATCTTTTTATTTTAAAATATATTTTAGTTGTAGAAATATTTATTTATTTCAATTTTCAACTATAAATTGAATAAATAGCTTACAACATATCTGGTTACCTATATGCACTGTGGAATGGCTAGGCTAAGCCAATCAGCACACACATTACTTCACATACCACCTTTCAGCGTGAATACACTTATAGTCTGTCCTAGCGATTTTCAAATCCAAAACACTTAAAGTGCGCACTCATGTTAACTACAGCGAACATGCTATACGTTAGACCTCTTGAACTTTGTCTTCCCATCTCATTGAGTTTGTTTTCATTTTTTGACGACCAATAACTGGCCAGTCTCCTCTCCCATGCCCTTGTGACCCCCAGTCTACTCTCTTTCTGTGGGCTCTACTTTCTTTGATTTCCTCACGTGAGTGAACTCATGGCATGTTTGTCACTTCTGTGGAATAGCATTTCACTTAGTACAATGTCTTTCATGTTCATCTACGGCATCACAAACAACAGAATTTAAGAGCATTTTTTTCTTTTAAGGTTGAATGTTATTCCGTGGCATACATACGAACCCCATTGTCTTTATTAATTTGTCTTCGTATATTCAGGCTGCAGTAAAAAAAACCTGTTAGCTAGTTTAGAGACAATAAAGAAGCATATATCTAAAATTGGGAAGTCTAAAGTAAAGGCACCAGCATGTTTGTTTTGCCGGAAGGATTTGTTCTTCATCAATTATCTCATGTCCTCACCACAGAAATGCAAGGTGACTTTCTTCAGCATTTTTCCTAAGGTATGAATCCCATTTGTGAGGGCAGGAAAGGTTTGCACCTCTTAAAAGTAGCACTTTGTGTGTTAGATTATAACATGGATTTTGGTGGGAAACCAAAGCAAAACACAGCAAACGAGAAAGGGACAACAGAGCTCACCCAAATCTAAAACCCAAAGGGCAAGCGACAAATCTCAAGCCTCTGGAATAATCTTTGACTTCATGCTCTGCTATTTTAGTCACTGGCACTGAGGTTGGCCTCCCCAAGCTGTGGGAGACTCAACTCCTCCAGCTTTACTGGAAGCCACATAAGACCTCGTTCTTGCAGACTGAAGTCCCGTGCCTGTTGATTTCTCAGGCTGGAACTGCATGTCAGTGCCACTGAATGTGAGGGGAGGGACACCAGTTTTTAGAGCATAACACCATTCATCTAGTAACAGACACTTAGGATGATTCTATATCTTAGCTGTTGTAAGTGATACTATAATGCCTATGAAATGCAGATACCTCTTCAACATACTAATTGTATTTTCTTTCACTATAACTGTATGAATAGGATTGCTGGACTGTATGACACTTCTATGTTGAATTGTTGAGAACCTTTATACTGGTTTTCATGATGGTTGTGCTAACTCATATTCCCACCAAGAGCATATCTTCTCTAGAACTTGCCATCTTTTTAAAATAATAGCCCTTATAACAGGTGTGAGGTAATACGTGGCTTGCAGACCCCTTGAGCTCCAAATTTGTGCAATGTGAGACAAAAATCAAACCCACATCCTTAGCAAATTTACCTTCTTCTCCTCACCTTTCAGAATCTTAAATCTACCATTCAGGTTTTGAGGAGAACTCTGGGAGGAGTAGGGAAAAGTACATCTACTGATCTTCCCTGAAGAGGAAACCCTGGTGGTGATTTGACCCCACGGCCCATGTTCTCCTTCACACAAATACAACCTCATTTTTGATTGGGAAGCCCTTGTGCCAAAGTACAAACACTGACATCCTTAGATGCTCTGGCCTGTGAAGGTGGGCTTATGATCAGGTGTTAGCCCATGCCAAAACAGCTAGCACAATCATGGGTACAACGTTGGGAAAAACTATTATTCTTCTATTAAAAACAGATGGGAAGGCATGGGTCTTCTCCTCTCACGCTTTACCTCTTCTTTCTGTCTACAAGGGGAAACGGTGCCTGGAGATGTAACGGCCAGCCCGCACAGGCAAGAACAAAAGCTACCCACTGGGATTGGTGGAGCAGGATGCCAAAAGGCGCCTGAGTCCTTCCACAGCTCTCTGTGCAGCGAAGCCAGCCACAAACTTTCCACTTAAAGAGGGTTTATAGTATTACAAACAAAACAAAATCCTCTTGTCTTAAGTCATGCTACCATTTGCTGTATGTTGGTTGGCTTTGTGCTGCGCTCAGTAAACAGAGTCATATGTTTTAACTACTCTGCTCTCTTCCACCCAATCCGAAATCTGACCGACTTCCTCCACGTTCAGCTCATGGCTCTTTTGCTAAGATGACTTTGGTGTTCCTCCGAGAAAAGACAAGTTCTGCTTGGCCGCTGTTGCACCAGTCATCAGCCCTCTCTCACTGCGGCATTTAATTTGTGATTGTGTTTTCTCCACTGGCCAACTTCTTCAGGGTAAGCATTGTCCTTCGTGCCAGGTACTGTGCCTGGAACTTTTCAGCAGTTTAGCAAATGGCTATCAAGTAGACAGATAAAGTTTTCTGCATTACATCTGTGTCACTGTGATTTGCACTTATCATTTATAACTCTGCCAAGTCATCAGCTTCATAAGATAATGCTGCGTTGACATATTTTGCTTTTCTCTGTATTGTTGTAAATAACTGAGACACTGGGAGAAATTACTGCCAAAGTGATATTAAATATATTTAATTAAAGTTCAACAGCATTAATTCATCTGTTCTTCATGAAGTTGGCAACCTCATTCCTCCCATGGTACCAGACTTTGGATGTCTATAAATATTTTGTGTCTAGATACTAGTGTGCAGAGCCTGAGGGTATGGGGGAGCTTCTTGGACAGCTTTCCCAGTTCTCCTGCCCCTCTAATGTTCTCATGCAATAATGAAATTGTCCTTCTGGGGGCCATCTCGGAGCCATTGTGTGCTTACTGTGTGGCCGCCTATGCAATGCTAGGATGCCTTTATGACCGTCGCAAACCCTCACTGTGCCTGAGAAGGATGAGCTAGTTTCCTTTCTGCTGATCTGTCATCTTTTCTTTCCGCTAATGAACGCTCTTTCTCCTCTTTCCCCTCCTTTAACTCCTGGGTGAGTTTATCTGAGAAGACAAAATGAGTCCCAGGGAAATTTCAAGGATGGAGCCCTGAGAGAATTCTCAGGACAAATTTCACTGAGCATCCTGAGGACAGGGGGAGAGATATGAAAGTCTTCTGAAACAGCATTTCCCTTAGGAGATATGGCACACATTCTAATATGCTGACAAAGTCTGTATAATAAATATAATTTCATGTACTTCTCTTTGTCAAAGTAGAAGTGAAAGAAATATATATATATATACACACATATATATATATATATATAAAATATTTTCTACCCACAAGTATATAAAAACAAAGAGATTACAAAGCTAACAGTCAGTGGGTCCACACAGTGCTATATTTGACACAAAAATGTCAATTACATAAATAAAATATCAAAAAAGTGGGGCTGGATTTGGAAATTCCAAACTAAGATAAAAGTATTATATTCCAACATAAAATCAAAAGCATAGCATGGTAAGAAAGGCATTATGATTTCAGTAGACAAGAACTGTGATTTTGAGTATATATTTAATATTATGAACTTCCAGTTCTAAAAATATAATCAGTATTTCACATTAAGTAGCATGTAACATTTACTTTGCCTTCATCATAGGGTTGTTGGAAGTATAATTAATATGCAGGTGACAATACTTTGATACTTCTAAAATACCAAAAGTGATGGTTTTATCTGAAATAGTTTTTTTAAATGATGAGGAATTTTGCTGTGTGTGGTGGTGCACACCTACAGTCCCAGCACCTGAGAGACTGAGGTAGAAGGATTGCCATGAGTCTGAGATCAGCCTGGGCTATGTAGTGAGTTCAAAGAGAGCTTGATCCATATAGTGAAGCCGTGTCTCCAAAAACCAACCAACCAAAAAAAAAAAAAAAAAAAAGATAGCAAATTTTAAGTAATAATTGAGTCAATAATCAGCACTAGAAAAATTTAAAAATCAAGTTTCAATTGGTTGGGTTGGTGTTAAAGGTGAAAATGTTCAAAGAGAAGTTCATGTGAAATTCATGTTTGTTATTTTAAAAAAATTGCAACAGCATATTTTAGGGAAAGACTGTCACGAGTAAATAGTATAGGGTTAAAAGTCTAAAATTTAAAGACAAGGATATTATTATAATAAGGAAAATGGTGTCAGCAGGACAGGAGGAAAGAGATGTCCCACCCTGGTCCTGCTCTAAAGCAGTAAAAGCACAGTTCAGTTACTTCTTCTGGTGTTTTCCTGGATATATTTCTTGGATAATATTATTTAGTGACTGGGTGACTTTTTGATTTTAGCATTTATTGTTCTCTAGTGAAACTGAAGAATTATATTCTTTTAATCCTCTCTATTACACTCCAGTTTATCCCAAATTATCCCACCAAATCCTGAGGTGAAATCCTTGGTCATTGTTTAAATAATCATGCTCATTCAAATATATCTATTCCAGGGCACAGTCATGCTTCAAGTTACACGTCACCCTTCTGAGCCTTTTATACTGTATAATAACGGACCAACTTTTCCATGTGCAGTTTTCCAACTCATTATTTTCAACCTGTACCTTTTTCCCCATAGGTTTTATGCTCTTTGCATACTCTGCTGTGTTTCCAGTAGTTTCATACCTGTGACTTTGGTCTCCCTATGTTGTCTTCCTGACTCACTCCCATATTTACTGAATTTCATCTTTTGCTTTTTAAATTTATTCACAAATTTCCTGAAGAGCATTTTCCAAACCTTCTATGAAAGGAATCATGGAGGTGATTGTTCCAGAAGAGTCATATATGAAAATGCCTTGATTTTCTTCCATTCTCATGTGTAATAAAAATTCAGCAGGGTAGAGTTTTGGGCTGAGAGGAATTTTTCCTCAGAAGTTTAAAGTACTCTTTCTAATGTTCTTTAACATTTAGTGCGGTGTTCATCTCTAGACACTTTGGGAGTTTTCTGTCTCATCTCTCAAATCTAATGCTGTGCTTCAGTGTGGGTGTGTGTTTTCTATGTGCTGGGTAGTAGCTAGACCTTTCTTTTCAAACATTTATATCTTTATAGCAGGGAAATTCTCTTGATTTCTACATTTAACCTCTCCTCTGAAATTTTCTCTGTTGACTATAGAACTGCAATTTCTTGACTGTTGAATTTTCTAGATTTATTTCTTTGTCTCTCAATTTTTGTTCAGAGTTTTGCATTCTTCTCCTTCCTGCTTCTTCTATTTCCTTAACATGATCTTCCAAAGCTTCTAATGAAATATTTAAAATAATTGTATTTAACATTATAAAGATTTTTTTTTTTGGCCTGTTATTTTTTCTGTCCCAAACTATGGTAGGTAGGCAGAATTCTAAAACGGTGTCCTAGAATCATTTCCTACTGAAGGCTGGGGATAGTGTGAAGGGGTCCACTCCCTCGATTACATTGAATGATGGAGGGGGTGGTTTTGCACATTTAATTGAGGGTGAAATCAGTAGGGTTCCCATTAGTAAGAGAACGTACTGGTTGAGATAAATAATCAAGTGAGCCCCGCTTAAGTCAGTGACGGAAGTCAGCGAGCTATAATCCTGGCGGCTGGGAGGAAAGTAACATTCCATTTGTAAAGTGAACCACTTGCTTATAGATGCCATCTGGAAGGAACATGCTTCAGCCCACAGCTAGCAAAATTCAGGGTTTTGAGTCCCATGACTACCAAGAAGTGAACACTGCAAGCAAAGCATTGGCTTGGAAGGTGAAAAAGAACGTCCAGGGAGACCCCTGCTGTGGTTGCCACCTGAGCGCAACCCCGAGAGGGCCTCACAGAAACACCGAGTGACCGCTGTGTGCAGCGAGCCACACATCTGTGCGCGTGAGCTGCACAGCAGCAGACGCTCAGATGTAGCAGCTTGGTCTTGCTTTGTGGATGCGATTTCTTTCTCATCTGCTGCTGAAATATGCACATTAGGTCTTTTGTTCTTGCATTACTTCTTTTTCTTTTACTATTTTATGTGCCTTGTTGAATCTAAAATTCCTTTCAAATAGTCCTTATTCTTAGTTTTTCTTACATTTAAATGTGAGACACTAAAGGAGGGGATCAGGCGCCTGTGGGAGGCGTTGTGACACGAAGTTTCCATTTTGGTAGCTGGGAGCAGGTATGTGAGCATCTTTTTTCTGTACCTATTGAATTTCTGCAGTACAGAAGTGTTTGATCTCTGGCTAAGTGCTGGTGTCTAACTGCTAGAATTTTGCTTGTGAAAAAGAAAGAAATCTGAGCGTTTGACAAGCTGATAGGCTGACTGCTGTTAAACAGAGTTTATGTGAGGACATTGTTATGGACTGAACTTCTTCACCACGCCACGCAGACCAGAGCAAACCAACATGGAGTCACTAATGCTAAGGTAGACCCTCAAACAGAACAGTTTTTCTAGAAAACAGGAAATTCATAGCAACCCAGCAGAAACAGCTTCATCTGCCTGAATGAGGGAAGTACCGCCTGCTGTAACACTTACCAGAAGAACAACTTGCAGTACACTAACGTTCACTGGTTCTTTCTGTTGGTATTGTGTGGTTCCTTGCTATCACCTTCTGGAAACCAGTTTATCTTTCTCAGTGAATCTCATTACAGTTCATAGAGATCTTTAAATTTGTTCTAATTTTATATTTTGACACTACCAATTCATTCCTAATTTCAGTCTTAAGCCGCAAAAGTAGCCTCAGATCTCACCTTGCCTTTGGTAGATTTTTGGATACCATTGTTGTGCATCTGAATAGCTGCTTTATGAGGTGACTTTAAACAAAGCTTCTCACTGTGAAGGCTGAAGGGTCCCATGCACAATATGTGTGGTGGGTCTCTACTACTTCCCCTGGTCTTTAACATCAGTCAGTTCTTGCCAATGCTTTCTATTCCTTTCTGTACATGCTTTAGATTATCAGAGTCACAAAAATTGATGACTAGTTACCATTTTGAAATATGGAAATTAAGAGAGCAAGAACATGCCAGGCCAGGCACTGCTGGTGTGGACACGAGCATCGCTGGGGCAGCCCTCCCCTCTGCTGGTCACCGTCCCTGCCTAGCTGCCTTGCTGCTCAGTAGTGGTTTCCCTTAACCCTGGGTTTCTTCTTATTCCTGGGTGAGCTGCCTTGGGTTTATATCTTTATTTGACAAAAATGAGCTGTCGTGCAGCCACTGGTACCTGTACTGCGAAAACATTACACACAAGCAAGAAGTTTATAGCCTCAAAGGCAGAATATTTTTCATGTCAGAGACCAAGAAGTTTTGCAATCTTTTATGTCATCTTTTCTTCCCCAGACATTTGTACCAAAGAGCTGCAATCAAAGATCTCGTCATCTTACAGATAAAATCACTAATAAGACAAAAGATCTGTCAACAGCAGCAGCAGCATCGCAGCCACTTCTGTGGCTTCAAGATTTGCTGTCCGATTGCCAGGCTGAGGACGGGGAAAGTGGAATCAAGAGTCACTGTCATCATGACCGATGTCGCAAAGGCACTTCACTGGCCTCACACTGCTTTGGTTGTGAGCTGGGACCACAGACAGACCTGATTCAGTGAAATGTGAGAATCCTGAAACGGATCAGCGTGTAACTCTGAAGAAGCAAACAATGGGTAATTCCTATAAATCCTGTGGCTGTGGAGACACACTTGACATAAATCATAAATGCTGTACATTCATTCTCAAAAATCCACCTGAGAATAGTGACCACGGTACAGGACAGAAAGAAAAGAAAAGAAAACTACAAAGGGAACAGGCAAGGAAAATGGATCAATATCTATCGGTGAGAAAACACCCTCACCAACCCGAGTCAAACCAGTCCTCTCCGCATACCGTGGAAGAGGAGGAGGACAGCCGGGGAAGTGTGCTGCTGAGGAAGCTCAGAACCGCAGCATGGGTGAGATCAGTGACCACGCAGAAGTCCCAGCGCGCGGAGGATTTGGAAAGAACTCCGGAAGAGTGTGTCAATATCCTGTTTGCTTTTGTTAAGATAAAGAAAGCAGAAAGCTTATTCACTTATCTAATAAATTATTGCTGAAGTGGAAAGACTAGATGTGAAAGTCATGGGCTCTGTTTTGACTGAAGTTCTTTTCCACGAGAAGTTTAGAGAACAAACTCAGAAATACAGATGCCATTTCCTGCGATGACGTTACAGCAACACAGCCACAAAGCAGCTCCGTGGTGCCTTCCCCATGGCTCGGAGCATGTGGCCATGATTGAGCCCAGCCCCTCCCCAGGACCGCATGTATCTTGAAGGAGATGTGTGACACAGACCTTTCAGAAGAGGTCATTATCAGTTGGCCAGAAAAGGCCTCTAAGAATGGAGTTTCGAAAGCACTTGCCAAAGATCCAAGTCAAAGCAACCATTTATAAAGTGGTAAAGAAGGCAGAGGAAGACTCTTGTGCTGGTGAGGAAGGTGAGGATGGCAGTGCTGAGGACTGCCACCTCCCAAAAGTCAGAACTGCAAAGTGGGACAGAGATGATGACGTTGATATGCATGTCATCTAAAAGGTTAGATGCAACCTAATTTACCTGCGTAATGCAGATTTTTCCACTTTGTGGGACAGAAGTGCAGTGTGTATATGCAAAAGCTACAATGGCTTAATACCACACTGCACTGTATACCAAAACTGAGTTACTATGAGTGGTCCAGGGGGATATCTAGGGAGTCCATACACACATCAGTAATTATATGTAGTTTGCTTATTTACAGCATGTTTCTTCTGAAAAAAGCTAGTGGTGAGTATATTGGATCACATTTTTTTTTTTTTTTTTTTTTTTTTTGCTTTTTTTGAGATAGGGTCTAACGCTATGCAGTTCAGGCTGGCCTTGAACTCACTTTGTAGCCCAGGCTGGTCTTGAACTCACACCGATACCCCTGCCTCAGCCTCCCAAGTGCTGGGATTACAGGTGTGTGCCGCCATGCCCAGCTGGATCACATTTACACAGTTATAAAGATGAAGTTTTGGCTCTGGTCATTCTTCAGATTTGGGGCTCCGAATGACGCTAAGTAACTGGCTCCTGTTTAAAATGTTGTATCATCATTTATCATGATTAGGTCCACTGGGGCTTGACAGATACTGCTAAGTGCTGGGACTATGGAGACGTGTTCAGAGTAGTGTAAACACAGAATAGCTTGGAAATACTTTATTCCGCCACTTAGAAAGGCAATCTTTTCAATGTTTGATCTCTAGTCCCTCAAATTGGCACATGGCAATTCTTCTGCTGAGCTACAGCGATACTCAGACAGTGCGACATCTTAACTGAGAAGTAAAAAAGACCCGAGTGTCCTATAAATAATTATTTTTTGAGACAGGGTCTCACTCTGTAGCTCAAAGTGCCCTTGAGCTCCCTTTGTAACCCAGGCTGGCCTCGACCTCCCAGCGATCCTCCTGCCTCAGCCTCCTGAGTGCTGGGATTACAGATGTGCACCACTGTGCCCAGTCCTATAAATAAGTTTTAAGAACAAGTTTTAAAACTCATGTCTTGGTTACTTTGCTCTTGTTGCTGTGACAAAATGCCTGACACACAAAAAGAAGGAAGGAAAGGTTTATTTTGCTCACAGTCTGTGGAGGTTTCAGTCCATACTTGGTTGGCTCCAAGGCAGATGGCACAGGGCAGTGGGCTATAGTTCATGGTGGCAGAACACAGCAAGCAGCCAGAGCAAAGGGGAGGAGCAATGCCAAGTAGCCTCCTTCCTTCCCTTACCTTGTATGCAAACTACCCACCCCACGGCAGGTGTAGCACTCACACCCATAATCCCAGCACTGGATCATGGGCCAATCACAAATCTTAGAAGCCTGCCCCATGGCTGCATGAGGGTTGGAGGGGACATGCAGACACAAACCGTGGCAGCTTGGAATTGTGATTTTCAGTTCGCATAAACTTGCCTCTGTTGTACTTCTAGGGTTGTGTGCAGTGCACGTTGGGCGACCAAGAGAGTGATATATTGATGAACAAGTGTTCTCTGTATATTTAATGGAGAAAATTCAGATTTTAGGTGTGAAAATTTATGATTTTTGTATGGGGAATAGCTGGACTTAATCTCTAGGAAATGCTGAGTACAGTTTTTCAACTTTTACCCTTCAGATTTAAATTATGATTTCAAATATTTAGATATATAATAAAAAAGAAAAAATATGTATGTATTTCCTAGTATTTACAATAATAGAAGGATCAGAACTGCGAGGAAGGACAGATAAACTAAATTTTTATGATGGTTCAGAATATGAATCTTATCAGTATGGATTATTTCACACATTCATGGCTTTGAGGGTAGCTGTAACAGTGACCAGCACTAGGGACAGTCAGCTGATGCAACCCCTTTCCCTTGTAGAGGTCATTGTCCGGCTGGAGGCACCTAGATTCTCAGAGAAGAGCCATTTTGCCCCTGGCAGCTGGTGATTTTCATCAGCGTTTCTACTTGGACACTGCTCACAGTCCCCAGCCACCCAAGGACCAGAAGTCCTGCTACGATGGACTTTAAGCATCTGTGCTGAGGGAAACCCTTCTCTTGAGTAATGCCAGTGTCCGCATGCTGGCAGCTCATGCTAGCAGTCCAGGGTGCGGGGGTGAATCGTTGCATTTCCTATAGAAATATTATGTGCTGTCTTTACCTTCTCCATGAGACAGAGGAATAGCTCTGAAAATTGAAATAAAGTCTTTAAAATTGTTCTGATAACTTAAACAGAAGTCATGGTTCCACACTAAGAATTCATAAATATAAAAGTAGAATAAATTCATAATATTTATTCTAAAAATAACACTAATATTAGAGGTAAAAAACTTCTCATTCTTTTAGCTCAAAATTTTAAAGAAATGTCAGCATATGTTTGCATATATATATCTAAGATTTATGTAGGAATAATGAGATTTTAAGTGAAAAGAGCTGGGGATATCCTGAGTTTGATCCCCAGTACTGAAAAAAAAAAAATTATTATTATTAAGTGAAAAGACCCCACCAGAATGATGCGGCCTTGGCGCGGGTTAGTAACGTGTGGTGAATTGTAAGTGTAGGATCCCATGGCCATGTTCTCTCGGAAAAGATAAGACCCATATTTTCATAACAGAGAGTTATGAATTTACATTCAGTGGTTCTGAGGGATAATGGGAAACTGACAATGACTATTTCTAAGTTGACACATAACTCATCCTTACTTCTAAAGAGTTTTTAGAATTTGACAAAATGCTAACCAAATTTAAATTTCCAGTGTTCTCTTAATTCAACTAGGTTTCTGGATTTTTGAAAATATGCAGTTGTATTGACATTATTATTATTGCTTTTTTAAGAGTGAGGAAGAAACCAATTGTTGCTAAAATTCATGATAAAAACAATTTTGATTGTAAAATATAAGATCAGTAGAGGCAGCTGAAGTTAGAATCACATTTTATTTTTCATTGGATCTATTAAAATATATCTATTGTAACAGCTTTGAGCACATATAAATGTATAAAAACAAACTATAATTATAGATTAAAATATAAATGCAATATGGATGCAGTAAATATGGAGAGAATTCAGATAAATAATACAAAACCATGCTAACTATCCTCAATAGGCTCGATACTCAGAAAAACAAACTAGGTGGTAGCTACTATATAATTTCAAAAACTTAGTAAAGTTTGCACCATTTCTAAGAAAGAAAAAGAAAACTGAACTCTTTCTCCCTCTTTATGGATAATTTTCTGTCTTCCTTTTCCCTGTGTGCTCAGAGGCAGCCTAAGAGGCCACTTTGAATGTGTATGAGTAAAAGCAGTGTTCGTATGATCTCTTTCCATGTGCCAATAACCACACTATTGAAGAGAAGACATAGCAGCTAAACTGTTCATTTAGTGCAAAGATGGAAAATCTATTTTCTGAAATAAATATTCCCTGAAATGAGGTGAATTATCTCTTCCGTGAAGCTTTGAGTAAGTGTATTCTTCTCCTAGTGCCCTAAATAGCAATTTCTTAACACCCCCAAAAGAAAATTAACCTAACATGGGTGACACTTCATTTCAGAGCAACATGATTTCACTTGTTAAGTTAGAGCACTCCCAGGTGCTTAGGCAACCTCATCAGCAACCTGATAAGCCTCAAATTAATGATTGCAATAGATTATTTCAATATTTTGCCTGGATTTTTTTCCTTTTTCCTTAACTGCTTACTGGGACTGATTATGAAATAGCTGGTACTCCAAAGAGATCTGTAGCTGACATCATGAAAGTTCTAAAACCCTTTGCGAAGTCAAATGTGCTTCTGTTTTGCCTTCTGCTTCCCCATGTTATAGATGCACTCAACACACAGCGCACATTAGACTAAGTGTAATATTGGGTAGTAACTTTAACAGAATTCTTTTTGTGTGGAACTGTTCTACTGGGATATGAGTTTTTGTAAAAACCAATGATACCTCTTGTATAAAAGTGTTTAAAAGCTACTTTTTCACCAATCTTTAAGGTGCAGAATGCAAGTAAAATGAATGCATTTTGAAAACCACATGCCAAGAAAATGAAGGGTTCTGACTATGTGTTGCCCGTGAATTTGAATTGTAACTTGTTGAACATTAACTCCTCAGATGTTCTAATGCAAAGGGGGTGAGTAAAAGGAATTCAGATGTTTTATGCACGTGTCTCCATTCCCAAGGAGTGTACACTGTGTACAACGAATATGTACTAATAAAAACAGAAAAATTACTCATTAGTTTTATCTTATGTGCCACATTTAAAAGTAATCAAATCTATTTCCTTAAAATAGCCTCTTCTTTATAAAATATTCTGTATGCAGAGTCTTTACAAAGTCAGACATACCGACAACCCCATTGCTTGAAATTAATGACTTTTAAAGTGATTTTGCTCATTTATTAATTATTTCTAAAAGATTCATCGGGCTCTTCAAATTCTCTGGGTTCTGTGATTTGTGCTGAGGGGAGTCCAGTCCTTTTCCTCAGAGAAACTGCTTGTCTGGTCTGAGAGCTGCCAGGTAGATAAACACTCACAAGAGTGCAATAGTACAATGATCCAAGGAAATGTGAAGTCCATTGTTATACAAAAGCTGGGGATCAGAAATATAACAACAGATGAGGGCACTTTTCTGTTAAAATTTAAAAGATTAATAAGGTGAATAATTTTTCCAATAAAATGTAATTAAAAGAGCACTTTGTCAAGGAAATCATAGGCAAAGTTATTAGGAAATCAAAACAGGCTTTTGAAGCAGCTGAAATGAATAAAATCACGTACAAAGCCATCCTAGAAATAATATTACTCAGCGCTTGGTTAATCCAGAGCTTGCAGACTGACAGTAGACGGAGGTGAGAGCAGAGTCTGGTAGAAGCAATCATGGAAGCCTTATGACAGTGGGCTTTAATACAGACAGAGATGACCGCATCCTCAGGTGCCTTTGGAATAGTTCATAGTTAGAAAAAATCACAATGGTCACAGAAGAACAGGACGTTTAAGCAAATTATCAGTCAAGAAAGTGAGAAATGTGGATCACACTAATTTTAAAGCCAAAATATTTAACTGAAGTGAAATAGCTCACAGCAAAACTCCACATCAGGAAATAGACCTACCAAAAGAACAACAATCTTCTGCATTTGGGTTTGACTGAAAATAAATGTGCATTGTTTGTTATGGGAAGTCTGTGCTTCCTTTGAGGTATCGCATTTTTGACTCACACTTGGTCTCCACTTCTGCTTGCTGGGAGAAAATGCAGCATTTGGCCTAAATCAGCGCCGTGGTGGCACACAGTGTTTATGCAGCGTCGTGTGGCACGGAGGTGTGAAGGGCTGCAAGAGCTTCCCACTTGGCTCAGCTCTACTCCCAGGTTCTCTCCGGCCCTGAACCTCCACTTAGTCCTCAGGAAGTCCTCTGGTTTCTTTCTGTGCATTTATTTAGTAGAAACAATGTTAGGAAAATGGGAAGCTTTACAGATGTTTGAAGCTTTATATTTTGCTTTCTTAATTTCAGAGTAAATTGCATCACTCTATCAATGCAAGAATAGAAAGCATACTACCATAAAACTAATTTTATTGGGTCATGAGTTTTATGTTAAAATTTAGAAGTCCAAAATTTTGATGTACAGACTGTGGTTTCGAAAAAGTTGCCAAGTAGTCATATATTATTTATTGCTGTGAAGAAAGCTAACTCTCTGCAGCTGATTCCCCAAGGATCAGTTCTGTCACTTGAGATAGGCTAAGTTTCATAGCCTCTCCATGTGCTTTAGGGAGAAGGACCACATATAAAAGAAGGACCATAACAGCAATATATAAACCATAGAATTATGTGGATAAAATTGTCAATGAGTGTATATCCGTAAGTTGGGAGATTTCATTTCTCAAATTTTTAACTGTTTTTCTTACTAGTACATCTTTTCAGTACAAAATAACCATTGTCTTGTGGGAGTTTGCACATGTTTATAAAGGCTTCACTCTGTGTCTCTTCTGGTTCCATGAGAATTTAGGGTTGTTTTCTCTAGTTCTATGAGGAATGTTGGTATTTTGATTGAGACTGCAGTAAATCTGTATGTCAGCTTTGGAAGTATGGCCGATTTGATAGTGTTAGTTCTGCTCATCCAGCACAGGAGGTATTTTTCCATTTCCGTTGTTCTTTTTTATTTCTGCTTCTAGAGTACTGTAGTTTTCATTGCAGAAGTTTTGCACTTTCTTGCTTATGTTGATGCTTAAGTATTTAACTTGTCTTGATGGTATTGTAAATGGTGATATTTTTCTAATACCTTTTTCAGTAATTCACTATTGGTGTACCAGAACGCAAGTGATTTTTGTGTGCTGATTTTATATTCTGCTACATTGCTGAATCTGATTATTAAGTCTCGGTGTCTGTCAGTGGAATTTTTTGGTTTTTCTGTGAAGAAGATCATGTGTTTCTATATAATGATAATTTGACATCTCCCTTAACTATAAATGACCTTTTACTATCTTCTCTTGCTTGATTGCTCTAGTTAATGTTTTGAGGTTATATTTAACAGGGGTGGTGATATTTGACATCTTTGTCTTATTTCTGATTTTAGAAGCAAATCTTTTCATTTTTTCCCATTTAATATGATGTTGGCATAAATGGCTTTTATCAGATTGAGATAAGGTCTTTCTATACCTATTTTCTTCAGGTTTTTTATCATGAATGGCTGTTGGATTCTGTCAAACGCATCTTCTGTACCTCTTAAGATGATCATGTGATTTTCTGTCCTTGCTTCTCTTTGTTTATGTGATGTATTATGTTCATTGATTTGTGTGTGTTGAACCATATTTGCTTCCATGGGATGAAGCTTAGTTGATTATGATTATGATCTTTCTGAGGATTTGTTGAATTCTTTGTGCCAGTATATTGTTGAGGATTTTTCTGTCTATGTTCAATAAACAGATCGGTCTATAGTTTACTTTTTCAGTTGGGTCATTATCTAGTTTTGGTAATGCTAGCTTGCAGGAATGACTTTGGGAATACTCCTTCCCTTTCAATTTCTTTAAATATTCTGGGAAGTATTGGCATTATAGCTTGACTTAAATTCTTATAGAACTTAGCATGAAAGCACTTGGGCCTGGTTTATTTGTTTGTTTTGAGTTTGTAGGTTTTTTTCATTACTGTTTGCTTTAGCTACTTTATCTTCACTGAAATACAATATGAGACTGTCACAACTTAAGGAATGAGAGGTTTATTTTGACTAGTGGTTTATAGAGATTTAGTCCATAATTAGTTGGCTCCAAGGCAGAGGGCAATGCCAGAGGGCAATGCCAGAGGAGAACTCACCCCATGGCAGGCAGGAACCAGAGAGACTAGGAGGAGAACAAGGAGATACACCTTTCTAGGCCAGACCCCCGTGAACTATCTCCCCTCTCAGCCTTCACCTGCCAATATCACATTGAGTACGAACTCACCAGTGGGATAACACGAACACACTGATGGGTGCCACGTCCCAGTGACCCAGTCACCTCCCCAAATCCTGACCCAGGAACGTGTGAGCCTTTACGAGGACGTCTAGATAGAAACCATAATACTGCCTCAGTTCATTTCCTGTTATCGGATTATTCAAGATTTTAAAATCTTGGTTCAGTTTTGGTATTTCAAATGTATCTAGTAATGTACCATTTCTTCTGAATTCTTCAGTCTGATGGAGTGCAGTTTTTTGTAGTTTCTAATAATCCTTTGGATTTCAGTGGTTTTCACTGTTTTTTTAAATTTATTTTTTATTTAAAAAGTTAAAAAACTGACAAAACAACAATGAAGACAAAATCAAAACAACACACAGAAAAACAAATATGATACATGACCTCAAGACAATGATAAACATTTACAGTGTTTGCTATATCACATACAGTGGTTTTCACTGTGAGTTCACTTGTTTTATTTCTACTTGCATTGATTTGCATCCTGCTTCTCCTCTTCGTTTGGTGAGGCTGGCTGAGGGTTTCTGCTTTGTTTACTCTTTCAAAGAGCTAGTCAATTATTGCTTTTATTTATTTTTTGGAGTCTCAATTTCATTAATTTCTGCTCTGAACCTTCTAATTTCCTTCCTTATACTAGCTTTCATTTTGAGTAGTTCTTGCTTTTCTAGGACCTTAAGGCCCATCATTTTTATTTATTTGTGCTCAACCTGCTTTTCTTATGTGGTTGTTCATAGCTATGAGATTGCCTCCTAGATCTGTTTTCATTGTGTCTTGTAAGGTTTTGTGATAGTGACCTTTTTGTTTGTTCTTGGAACACTGTAGATATCTATTAGGTCCATTTGTTCAAAAGTTAGGTTCAAGTCTTATAGTTCTCTGTTGATCTTTGTTTAAATGAGATGTTCGTGAAAGTGGGGTATTGAGGGCCCCTCAATAATTGTGCCCAAGTTATCTGATCTTTTATTTTCAGTAGTGTTTATTTTATGAAATTGTGTATGTTGGTGTTTGGTATATATATGTTTATGATTGTTATCCCTTCTCATTAAATTGTTACTTTAACACATGCATAATGACCTTGATGGAGCCCACTGTGAAGTGGCTCTGAGCAGGATTTAAATTAACTAATTGGCTTTCCATGTATACTTGAGAGTCTGTCCGAGACCTAGGCCCCTTGTTGGGAGATGGGCAGCAGACTCATAGTGCACCTCTATGAGTGACTGGCCCTGAGGCCTGTAATGTCTGGTGAAGCCCTGATACCATGAAATACAGGACAAGGCCACATCAAAGAATACTTGATTCCAACCTCAGTTAACTAAATAAGGACTGTAGCTGCCGGCATCTCACTCCTGTGGTGAAGACCTTCCTGGAGATAACATAGTTCTCCTAAATTAACATAATGTATTACTTGGAGAGGCCCTTGAGGAGACTTCCAAGGTCCTTGAGTGGTACAGCTCAGATTCCCAACCTTTCTTCAGTACGCTGCTCCTTTTCTTTCTAACAAAATAAATATAAGCTGGCCACAGTAGTTTTTTGTCTGAGACCTCAGAGAACCTTGAATTCTATGGGAGGGTTTTGATCCTAGTAGAGCCCTAAAATCGTACCACTTGACTCTTACGTAAGCCTTCTCCATGCACACATTTGAGAGATTGCAGGCTTGATCAGTCTGCAGTAACTAAGGGATACTATTAATGCATTAGACCTTTGCTTTTTCTGATCAGTTTTTGCTTGAAGTCCACCTTGTCTGAAAATAGAACTGCCACTCATGCTTGTTTTTGAGTTCCTATTGCATGAAATACTGTTCTCTGTCCTTTGATATTTAGTCTGTGAGATTCCTTTTGGGTTGAGTGTGTTTCTTGTACACAGCATATCATCAGATCTTCTTTATCCATTTTGTCAACCTGTGTCCTTGGATTGGAAACACAGTTATTGTTGAAAAGTAGTGATTTATTCCTGTCATTGCATTATTTTCCTGTTTCTGATTCCCTTCTTCTTCCCTCTACTTATCTGCTCATCCTGCATAAGGTATGAATTCTTTTAGGCCTTCTGGCTTTGGTAGGTTCATTGTCTCTTTTTAGTATGTTCTTGAGAGTTTTTAGAGTCCCAGCTCAATGACCATGAATTTTTAAGGTGCACTTTGTCATGGGAATACCTTATTTCTCCTCCAGTTTTGAAATGTGATTTTGCAGTATATAGCAGTTGGTGCTGGAAGTTGTTATTTTAGGGATTAAATCACTTTATTTGAGCTCTCCTGGCATTTTAAGATTTATGGTGAGAAGTCCACTATACTCCTAATTGGTTCACATTTATAAGTGATTTGTTGCCCTTCTCTGACAGCTCTTAAGATTTGCTGTTCATGTTGGACTTCTGGGATTGTGATGATGAGGTGTTATAAAGAGGTTCAGGTTCTCTTTTGACTATGGCTAATTTGGGGTTCTATATTCCTCAGTTATGTTTTCTTAAATTTTCTCCCAATATTTAGAGAGTTCTGTGCTATTATTTCTGCAAATAAATTGTATGCATTTTTGCCGCCTTTTGATTTTCACTAATTGCTATCATTCTTGGCCTTTTTTGAGTAATCCAGCAAGTTCCATGTTCTCTAATTTTTTAAAAATTATCTTTAAATTGGTCTCCAACAGCAGCCCTATCTTTGAGGTCTGACACCCTTTCGTCATATTGGTTGCTTCTTCTGTCCATAAGTTTAATACAATTTTTAATCTGAATTTCTTTTTTTGAAGTCTAATTTTTTGATAAACTAGTCATCCAAGTTTTCTATTGTTTTGTTTAGCCCACCTAACATTTTATTTTCTATTTTATTGAAATGGGGTCTCTCTATGTAGTTCAAATTGGCCTTGAACTCCCTGTATCCTGGGGTGACTTTAAACTCACAGCAAGCTTGTGCTCCAGCCTCTTGAGTCCTGGAGTTACAGTCATGGGCCATCATACTGGGTATCACCTTGCTTTGTGTTATTGTCTTGTATAACTCAATATTTTCTTTTTTTTGGCGGTACTGGGGATCGAACTCAGGACCCTGTGCTTGCTAGGCAGGCACTTATTCCACTGAGCTATATCCCCAGCCCACAATATTTTCTTTATTAAGTTCACTAAGTTCATCTATTAACTTCATCTTTGTAGTTATATCTTCTCAGAGCTCATAAGCACCTTAATGATCTGTTTTTCCTTTTTATCTCCTCTGATATTCTTTCAAATAATTTGGTCATGTGGCTCACACCCATCCCTCATGCCCCAAGGATTCCCTTTGGGAGTTTTGGAGTTTGGGGAGGTATTGTGCATGTTGCCTCCAACCTGCATATGTACATGTTGTCTCAGGAGGTGTGTTGTCTCATGTTGCTATTTTTGTTTTGTGCTAAGGTGATTATGACAGAAGACTTTATTTCTTGCATAGAGACTTCTTTAGTTCATGTCTGATTTTCAGTGATACACTCTGGGCATGGGTAACTGTTGGTCTTTGCTTGTTTCTTGCTAGTGTTGCCAGCTCTCAGGGGCTTGCCTTTTCTCAAGCCCCATGGTCTGGCCAAACACTGGGTGGTGCCTTTGCTGCTCCAGGCCAAGGAGAAGCAGAACACAGAGCTCCCCTGAAGTGAGAGGCCATTACCAGGGCACAGAACCCAAGCAGACAGAGCTGACTGTGCAGAGAGACTTTAACAATGAGTAAATGTAAATCAGTGAATGTAAGAGCGTTGTCTTAGATACAGTGAGTACAAAGAATGTTTGTTATCAGCAATTGACCTAATCTATGAGAGCTTCCATTTCACTTTCTGAAAGGACAGATTATAGCTCACATGATTTTTAAAGTAATCAAAATAAAACCTCAGACCAAACAATTAATAACACACAAAAAAGCAATTTTTTCTACCTGCGTTCCACAATTGGAACAATTGATGAGGAATAATTATTTAGTTATTTTATTTAAGAATTGTTGACTTTTTACAAAAAGAGCAACATGTTAGTAGAAAACTCCCATATAAAAGGAATTCTGTATAATTACTTTCTGATACTCCATACAGTTTCATGCTGTGCACTGGGGGATAAGCTTATTCATACGTACACTGCATTTTCCTTCTTCTGGAGCTGTGTCCACAGACTGATAAGCTCACAGCAGAAGAAATGACATGCATTGTTTTAGTAACTAGGGAGGATTCAATTCATTGTTGGGTTTGTCCTACTGAGGCATTTTTTTCTTAAAAGTATTATTGGTAGTTTCCTTTTATAAATGTTTCCGAGAGTAGCTGACTAAACAACTTCTAAATAAAAGATAAATATTTGCTCTCTCTTTCTATGACTCTTTTATGAAATTACTATAGGTATAGAAGCCAGGTTACTGCTGTTTTCCCCCAGTGTAAACTTCATCTTGTAGAGTGGCTTGTGTGAGACTTGGCATTTGTGAATAATGGCTTCATAGGTCCAGGTCTTGGTGAACACCTGGTGGTGATGGACAAATTATTTTGTTTTCTACAATTTTTTTTAAAAAGAGTGACTGAGAATATCTGTTGAATTACTATCTTAAAATACCCTCTACATGTAAGACTTACCATTTTGTGTGGTGCATACTAATATCTTGGTAAACATTAGCTATTATGAGAATTACTACTATTCTCAGTATTCAGCTGTAGAGTAGATCCAAGAAAGCTTACATGACCTTCTGCTATACATTAAACATAAACAAAACAAATATAAACTAAATAAAAAGATGATATTAGTAAAAATGTTAGTGACAGATATTGTCAGAATATTTTCCAGGATCCTGGAAATTAACCAAAAGCTTGTCAAAACCCAGTGGCCTCTCAGTAGGAGAATTGTGACACTTTAACTTTCCCTGTTCCTGTACCCTCCTGCCCAGCCTTAGAGCAGCCGCTAGACCAAGTAGCCGACAATCACTGTGAAGGCAACAGCCCGATACTCATTCAAGGAGCCCTGGGTGCTGAGCTCCTCCAAAGAGCAAGGCCCAGAAGATGGTTATTTTTTAATACCAAACCATGCTTCTTGCTGGCGAGGTTGTTTGCACTTAACCTGACTTGGTGCTTGCCTAGTGGGAACAGACTTTTCCCCACAACACCTGTCACAAACAATTAGAGACAACTGTTAAAATATTTTGACTGCCTGAGTTGGTGGTTAAACAATGGAGCAAACAGGATACTAACCAAAGAATTTTAAAGGTAAATATGGAGAATGAGATATTCTTAGGGGATTTTGGGGTGTTGTGACATTTTCATGGATGTCCAGAAGGTAATATGCATGTACAGGGATATTGACCTTTCCAGGACTGTATTTATGCTAATGAAAAACCCTGAGGAGACATAAGCCCTTGTCTTTGGCCAACTGTAAGCCTTTGGAGAGGCTCAACAAAAATTGGAGGCTAAGACAGAGTAATGAACTGTTTTGTTGATTTTTAAAGGTATCTTAAAATGCACACACAGACCCTTAGCAAATAGTGAGATTTATTGCTTCCAGATATGCAAGAAAATCTCTATTTACTCATTAACTGACTGCTAGGTAAATGAGAAGATAGTTCACTGACATGACAAATGAAAAAGTCGAATTAGTTCAGAAATATCAGTAACAGGTGATGAAAACTAGCTCCAACAGCAAATACTAAAGAGAGGGCAAGATCCTGAATTGCTACACTGTTACTTAAAATATCAAGTATCAAAATAAAGTTATAAGATATGCAAACTAACATGAAAGTGTGACTTACGCACTGGGAAAAAGTTAGTAAAAGGCATCTGGATGGGAGCCAAGTTTTCAAAATTCCTAAACAAAAATTTTTAAAGTAATTATCTTGAAAAAGTGTTCAGATAATTAAATGAAATTGTGTCTAAAGAATTAAAGATCATAAGTGCTGTCTTACTAAAGAAATAAAGGTTAAGAACAGTGTCTTACTAAAGATATGCTATGGCTTATATAGACATTGTTCTTCCGAAGTGCATGTCCTGTAAGCTCGGTCTTCAGGGTGGTGATATAAGAGGGTAGAACTTTATGAGGTGGAACAGACTGTCACCCTTCACAGCATGCTCTCACTTTTATATACTATATGTGATTATCCACCCCGGGCTCCTTTCGCTTTTCATCGCAGGATACAAGTATTTGGAAACTGATTCAATACGCTACAGAGTAGTAGATCCGTTAAGGCAGTCAGTGAGGTTATTTATCATTACATAAGCTGGGCAAACACTTACGATTTAAAGGAATGGCTTGTATTTCCTATCTGGTTCCCTACAGCAATATTTAAAATTAATGTGAGATCTTCTGGAAGTCTTCCTAACACTAGCAAAAACACAGTCACTCACTTTCCTATCACACCAGGGCTCCAAGCACCAAATCATAAATGTGGTGCCTGGGCTGGATGTGCTGTGATTGATACTAGTTTTTAAATAAGACACAATTATTTTTAATATGCTTTCAAAGACTGTACCACCATGTGTCACCTTCCAAGACTGAGTAGCAGCGATAATGAGAATAATATGCTTGAATGTCAATTCATCAGAGCCGATAATTATCCTCCCAGAGTAGACGCACGTGTTCTTTTCTTCTAGGTTTCATATTTCTACGGCCCCTTACAGTGGCTAGCTAAGTATAATTAGCTTGGCAAGAAAGCTGTTATATCAATCAATCAAGTAAATAGGTAAATTTATTCACTTTTGTTGAAACAAATTTAAAGAATTATAGCAAAGCAATTTTGATTTTCAATAGTCCTACTCAACACATACCTGGATTTGTGAAACCCTCAACATCACTGTGGGTTGCTAGGCAGTAACTTTGACTGGACTCCTCATTCCTTGGGATCGCTGAACTTTTGTCATTCAAACTTCTCACACAGCTTCATACCGGCCTCCAGTTCCCACACAGTCAGGAACGTGCCTGCTGATCCTACAGTGGAAAAGGAACAGTATAGTTTGGGAACAGTAAGATGATCCAAAATGAGGTGAGGAGACTATATAAACCTCACTCCTTAGAGAATGCTCTTTTGCAAGGAGAGATAAGGCATCGTAAGCTCAATAGTTTTATCTATTTAAAAATGTAAAATTCACCACCTTTTGATTGCTTAGCCTTGCTATTTAGCAATACCGCTCAGGTCAAATAAAGTATATAGTGTCAAAGACTCACATTTTCAGTTTATCAAAAGGTGGTCCTGTTCATTTGATCACCCCATATATTAAAGTCTGGAATTCAGTGAAGATAGGGAAGGTTGCTAAGAGCCCTTTGTTAATTTGAGGGGATTTGATAGCAGACTCACCAGTTCAAAAACCCTTTGTCAGACTGGCACATAGTTACTTAGAAACAATTCATTATTTGTCGCTTTTATTCTCATGGGAGTGCCAAACTGTATGAGAATATTTCTCTCACTGTCTCTGTTTTGTGATATATAGATATATTTATTCATTTTTACATTTTTGACTCTAAAAAAGGATATTATTGATATGTTATGGTAAAAAGTGAGTAAGATTATATCTAAGCCATCTGAATAAAGAATAAAGGATCTGTGAGACACGTAAATTGTTCTAAGCCCTCAGTCAAAATCCTGGATATGTGTTTCAAATGAGTAACTTACTTCTTTGGAATAAGTAATTCTAATTTCATAGAACAGATAGGCCTTGGAGAAATTAACTTAATAATATTTGGGAAAGCTGAGATGAAAATGAATATAATTCTCTCAAATTCTAACCATACCCCTAAGATTAGTTTTCTAACAGATAAAATGGCCAGTTTGGTGCAGATACCTTCAGAGGTCATATTCAGCTCAAGACCTTTTCATCTTTAACACAGGACAGAAACACAATGGGTTGAAGAAATTACACCCCACTTGGGGAATTCAGTCAAATGAAAATCTGCTAAATGATCATTTGACTACCTTTATTCATAGTATATTTTAATTTGTCTGAAAGTGGTATGCTGGTCAGCTTTCCTGGTGGTGGAACAACCCGCCTGACATATACAACTTTAGAGAAAATGGTTTATTTGGCTTACAGTTTCAGAGGTTTAGCTCATGGTTCGCCGGCTCCATTACAGAGACACACGTTGGCAGTCGTGCAGGGCAAAGCTGCTCGGTTCACAGCAGTTGGGGAGCACAGAAGGCAACGCGCCCCGCCCCCCAGCAGTTGAGAAGAGGGCCTGCAAAAGAGCCGCTGGCCCGCTTTGTCCAGCTGGGCCTGGCCTCCTAGCGGCGCATTTAGTCAAAACATCAGTGGGTCTATACCCTCCCCGTCATCTGCTTGGCTCCCCAGGAGTCTCTGAATCCAGTCAAGTTGACCAGCAGCACGCTGGGGTAAACCTGAAGGTGCTATATTCCAGGAATGCTTTCGTGTTATGAGACTGACCCATCAGATTCCCGTGAAGCTGAATGACAGGAGATAGAATGACCTTAACGTTGCACCGCCAGTAAGCATAGGTCCAGGATTCAGATACGCATCTCTAGTAACCAGGTTAGAGATGTTTACAGCGTAATATTTTTCATTATAAAAGAGCGAGTGTTCCAAGGCCCTTATATTTCACCTAAATTAACTGAGCTTGAGAGATGTGAAACGACTCACCACAGGGACAAATGCAGCGTGGACTCACGTGTCTCCCGGTCCTGCCTTCTGTCTTGCTCTCTTCTTGTCACAGTTCAGAGTGAATCTTCATTTCCTAAGGTCTCTACACATTCCATTTTGAAAGTTCAGTATTATGGAGATGAGGTGAAATAACTTGAATTTTCCAACATTCTGGTAAAAAAATGTGACTCTCTTTCTTGAATTGTTAAACCTTGGGTTTTTTTGTGATTAATGAAATTTTCTCCCTGAAAAATGACCCAGCTATCTATTGGTTTATCAGTCTTTGTAAGAAGATGGAACTTCTCTTATAATTGTGCCTCAGGTATCTCGTGAGGCCCTGACAGGTCTTAAGCTTGTAGACTGTTTCGTTAGAGTGTGGTCGTTTATTGCGAGTTTGTCATATCTGAAGCATTGTGATATGTGTATCAAAGGCAGTATCAAAGGCAGGCTGTGAGCCCGGGAAAACGTAACACCTCCCTGCGGCTCATCAGTGCAGCACACAGCAAATCTGCCATCCTTCTGTTTTGCCGTGTGCCATATCTCCGCCTGACTTGTGTTAAATGGAGTCAACTGAAGCAACCTAGACGCTCCTTATTACAGGACACAGTTGCCACAAACTTCACAAGTCCCCGTTCTCAGCCAAGGTTTGGTTGTGTCCATGCCTCAGGGTTCCCCTCCAACTCATGCTGCATTTTTGGACACAAATCTCTGATACCTCTGCTGGGAATCTACCTATTCATCCAGCTATCATGCTGTAACGTGGGGCTTAAACATCTTACCTTCCCACTCACAAGAGCGCAACCGCATCCCCGAGGATGTGTGGGTCGACTGTCTCCTCCTTCTTGCTTCTCTTCCTGTTGCCCCTCTTCTTCAAAACTTTTCTCCTTTCCAAAGCAGAAACCTCTTGCACATCCTGGCATCTGTCCATTTTGCTTCTGTGACCAAATAGATTATTTTATAAAACTAATGTTAAAAGTCAAAACACAATGAAATTGCTAATGAATGATTATAATGATATTCTACCTTACACAGTTTGTTACTGCCAAAGAAACACGTGGTCCTTGAAGATGCTGCTGAAAAGTACGAGGCTTGTTAAAATCACCAATAATCCTATTTCTCATTGAAAAATTACTGTTGTTAACTAATTAATATAAAAAATCCAGAATTACACTGTAGATAGCAGCCTAAAAGTTGTATTTTTTACACTGACATTTTGGTGTCAGTTTCTACTAATTTGTGTAGTGCTCACTTTGGTAGCACACGTTCTGTTAACTGTGTTTCTGATTCTTTCTTTATTCCCATCTCCTGAGGAGCCAAATAAAAGCATTATTAATCCCCATTACTGTGATTTCCTTTCTTCCTTTACTTTTCATCATTTCTTTGAATTTTTCTCTCACTTAAATTATTCATCTTTTTCTTTATATACTCTTTTTCTTTAGAGCTTTTTGCCATGCCAGATATTTAAGATATCTGATTATTTCAACACCTGGGCTCTACCTGAATCTAATCCCGATAGTGGTGTTTTATTTTAAGAGTGTTTTCTTTGTCTTTTGTCATGTAAAATTTTCGTTGAAAGGTGGACAGGTTGTTTTGGGTAATAGAAATGGGGTAATCACATTTCCTGTGATGATGAAGTTAATTTGGCTCTCACTGTGTTTAAAATTTGGTATAGATGTAGGTATAATAGCTTAAATTTTCTTTATGTCCTTAATTTCTCCTCTCTTTAGACTTTCAGCTTATGTAAGTACTCTTACTGGAAAGAGTTTGTGCCTTGTAACTTCTTCAACTTTAACACAATAATTATCCTTGGCCCTATTGGTGTTGTGGTAAGTGTCTTGGTTACTTTTCTCTCATTGCTGAGACGAAATACCCAACACCCAGAATGAAGGAAGGAAAGGTTTTTTTAGCTCACAGTCCCTGGAGGTTTCAGCCCATACTTGGCTGGCCCCAAGGCAGGGCGGTGTGGCAGAGGGTGACCTCTGGCAGTGGTGGAAGACAGCAAAGGCCAACAGAAGCGAAAAGCAAGGAGAGGCAGCAAGCAGCCTCTTTCCCTCCCTTACATATGCAAACCACCGCCCCAGGGTGGTGTAGCACTCACACCCATGAATCAAAACCTCTAAATGGGGTCTATTTTCAGTTTTCGGCAAGAGGCAAGCCAGCTTTTCCAGCACCATTTATTAAACAGGCCTTCTTTTTTCCAGTGGGTTTGGTTGACCCCTTTGTCAAATATTAGGTAGCTGAGTGGGTTTTTTGTTGTGGTTGCATCTTCCAGTCTGTTCCATTGATCCTCAGGTCTGTTATTTAGCCAGTACCAGGTT
>PVLD010004490.1:0-124609 GCA_004027595.1 Dinomys branickii
AGGCAGGAGGCCATAGCCTCGAGGCAGGCATAGAGCTGGGTCTGGTAGGATGTGTACTGGCTGCTCTGGCTCCACCTTGCCTCCAGGTGCTGATTAGGAAGGTTGCTGCAGAGTGGGGACTCCTGGCTGTTGCAACCTCTCATCCTCACACTGGATTTGACCACAGTTCCCAACCACCATTGCCTCTTTTCCTGGCTGCACCCTCTCCTCTCCACTTCTGGACCAGCTCTTGGAACTCCGCTCTCCCCCAGCCGAGTCGGGAGGCTTCCATGAGCGTACCACTGTGTTTTAGGAATGAATGAGTTGCAAAGATGTTCTCCCGGCCCACCTTTCAGTGGCTCTTTCTGCCTCCGTGTTTTCGATTCCTGAGAAGGACATGTGGATGGCTTCCCTAAGTCTACATTCCATGCTCTTTAATAGCATTCTGGATGGCTTGTGAGGAATTAGTTTAAAAGAAGAAAAAAAGAAAAAAGCAGAGTATCTTGATGCCATGAGGCTTTTAGGAAGACGTGTATTGACTCTAATTAAGCAAAGAACTGCGCTTGTCTTGACCAGAAACCTCCTCTTGGTGAAGCGGGTGCAGGGGGGGAGTCGTGCAGAGAGCCTGCAGCATTGCGTTGACATTGATTGTTTGAGCTTCCCTGAAGTTTATAGTAAATGCATTTGCCATTCTGGGCTATTCCTGGAACCGAGGTTGTAGCTGGACGTGGCTTACTCTGTGTGACAGGAGTGGCATATATAAAAGCCGCAGTTCTGACTTGCTGACAGGAGAAAATAGCAGATTTTTGTATTTCTCATATGTCATCTTGGCTGCAGGCCACCAGCTTTCCAGTATCCTGCGTACTTTATCAGAATCAGGGTCCCAGGTCTTTGAAGTAATGGGGGCTTGGGAACCATAGATCTGAGCTGCCACTGTGACTATGAGGGGTGAAACAGTGTGATGTTGCAGCTGAGAAAGACACAGGCCAGTTCCTTGGCAGGTGCTAGGACTCTTGGGATCTGCGCCCCACAGGGCAGGCCTGGCTGGGTCTGTTGGCACAGGGTGCCCGTGCCACACGTCTTGGGGGCCACGTGTGACTGGGCTGTTACGTGGTGGTTCCCTCAGGCCTGGGAGCAGGCGCTCGGATAAGGTCAGTCTCTGGGGTGGGTGTCAGCGGGAAGGCACTGAGAAGCCAGAGAGACAGGGTATCAGTGATGGGGCGTGTGGAGCAGTTGTTTTCCCTTAGAATCAGGAGCCATGTGTATGACTCCAGCATGTATGCTGGCTGTGCTGATGGCTTTTATGAGCCAGTTGTGAGAGTTGAGTCTGGGTGCCTGGTTTTGTGCATGGGACGCTAGTGAAGTCTGGTACAGATCAGCCTTTTGTCCTTGTCTAGAACTCTGTCCCATCACACCATAATCAGCTTACTAGAAATTGTGCTTAGGACTGGGTGCTTCCCAAGTGCCTACTTCTGGACACTTTCTGTGTATCAACTCTTTCACCTCTTGACAGCCGTGTCTTCCTATGCACATGGAGAACCTTGAGGCTTAGGGATGTTAACTAACTTGCCAGGGTTTTAATGGCTGGTGGCAGGGAAGCACAGACTGAAGGATTCTCCCTGCTCTGCTGGGGTGTCTGAGCCTTGGGGAGCTTCTCACAGACATGCAGCCACGCTCTGCTCAGAGCCCCCTGAATTGCCACACCTTCCTGCTTTCTTCCACCGCTGTTTGACCTCTTGCTCCTGCACGCAGCTTTGCAGCCATGTCTGTCCTCCAGTGAAGTCTGTCTATGGCTTCAGCACTGACCACTTCACATCTGCAGCTGCTTTTGAAAAAGGCATTGTGCATGAGGTCTTGAGGAAGACCTTTGAATGCTCTTTGTGAGCCCTGCACTGACAGTGAGTGAGTGGGGAAATGCAGGTGCAGAGACAAAATGAGCTGCACAGGGCCACACTTGCTGGGTGTGTGCCAAGCCTGTGACAGGCAACCCGTGTGATAACGATGCTTCCTTGTCACCTTGCCTCCTGACTGGCCCCTCAGTGCTCTTTGGCACAGGCACCTGTTGTAATAGAGGCAAAGGCCATATGAGAGAAGGGAGGGTTCCCCGCTCCTGGAGCGTGCCTGTTCCATTTTAGTTTCCCCAGTCCGTTTTTACCATATAAACCTGGCACATGGCTTGGCCAGCAGCACATTGCAGTGATCACGTTTGTGGACACGACAGTGACCTGTTTTTATTTCTCTGTCATCAGTATTCGAAATGTAACTGTCCGTTCTCCCCCAGCACAGATACTACCAGTATTTCAAAAGATGGCCTTGACAATTCAGAAGAGTTTCGTGTTTTCCAGACTGCTGCATCTTGGAAGATGTTTGTGATACCCGTGTGTTGCAGCTTGGCTTTGCTTCCTCCCAGAGC
This sequence comes from Dinomys branickii, assembly GCA_004027595.1. NCBI lineage: Eukaryota > Metazoa > Chordata > Mammalia > Rodentia > Dinomyidae > Dinomys > Dinomys branickii. The sequence goes on from PVLD010004490.1 coordinate 2,393, forward strand.
CACTTTGTTTTTGTGACTTTTCTCTCAGTGAGAAAGTATCAGATGTACTTGTCTCTTGGTTAAGAATGTAATAAAAAAAAATAGATAATCTGCAATTTTTTTTAACAGTATAAAGCAACATCTTTGAAACTGAGCCCTGAACGACTTTTTCTTTCAAATCCTTGACTATTTTATAAGGTGAAGAATTCACGGCTTTTATCAAGAGCTTTTGATTGCTCATTTTTATTCTAGTGAATTGTATTCTTCTTAAAGAATATTTTGTGATTCTTACTGGTCTGTATCTCGCATTGAGGATTTTCTTTTTCTGTCTTGTGACCAGAAGCAGGAATTGATTTGCTGGAGGTAGATGCTTACTTCTTTTCTACCTGGACAAGACTAGGGAGGTGGTTCCCTGTCCAGGCACGGGGAGACCGACCAGCCCCTCCCTGTACTGGGCTCTGCACCTGCAGGCCCTTCTGAGGACAACATCCTCACTCCCAGGTGAGAAAATTGTCAAGGCCATCTTTTGAAATACTGGTAGTATCTGTGCAGGGGGAGAACAGACAGTTACATTTCGAATACTGATGAGAGAAAAATAAAAACAGGCCACTCACGGGAACACGAGTGAGGTCTGGGAGCCCGCCCAGCCCTGCAGCGTGAGGAGAGGCACGAAGTCCTCAGCCCCTTCTGCCTGGGTGCCCTGCGGGAAGGCCAGAGCCTGGCTTCCTGTCTCAGAGGATGGAAAGCAGCCTTTGTTTGCTGTGCACACCTGGGGAGGGAGCTGCCCCGTCGTTGCCCCCCCCCCCCCCCCCCCCCCCCCCCCCCCCCCCCCCCCCCCCCCCCCCCGCGCCCTTCTCAGCCGCGTTTGTTTGCTTATACTTCCTCCTCCCAGAGGCCTTTTATTCCTGTTCAGATTTGGGTTATTTCCTTAATGAAATGCTGTCATATTTTGAGACCCAGTTACCTTTGAGCTGATTTATTTCTTGTTGTTGTCTTCAGCTCAGCTCCGAATGGGCTTTGGAAAATAGAGGAGAAAATCCAGTTTGCTTTTTGGGGGACATTGGACAGCCGAATAAATGCAGGTACGTAGATCTGCATCTTGTTTTTAAAAAGGAACATATCTAGCTTTTAAAAAAAAATAGTAGAACTGTGATCCTAAACCATGGGGCCATCTGTGCTATCACCTTTAATTTTTAAAAATCAGTATTGTATTCATTTCCAATGTTATTACATATGCTGGTTTGAAGACAAATCTCGAGTGCAAAAGTGTGGTAAGTACAGAGTAAAAAATACAGTCTCCTTGCCGTTCCTGCTAGATTAGCATCTCCAGTGCCCTGCGAGTTCTTGCAGACCTGAGTGTAGGCGTGCCACTCCCAGAGGGCCATGTGCGCCCCCTTGTGCTGTACTTCGGTGTGCGGTGTGCAGGGTGCCAGGTGCTCTTGCAGTGTGGATGCACACAGCTGTCTGGACCCCTGTAACTGCTGTGCCCTGGTTAGAAGGCCCACTCCTGTTGGACCTTGCCTGCTGTATGTCTTTCTGTTGCTAAGGGTGCTGCATCTTGTATGTGTGCGAGTGCCTGGCTGCTCATTTCCTGGGCTGGGTGTAAGCTGCCTTTGGAGCCCTACTATGTGGTGTCCGTAGTCTCCAGGGCAGAGGCACCTTGCGTTATGAAGCAGGTGGTAGCTACCGTTTTCCTTCTCTGCTTTGCAGTGTGGGATATAGGTGAGGTCTCCATGCCTCCCATTTTAAATCAGTATTGCCTGTGGAGCTAAACTTCCAGGTACTTTAGAGCTTAGTCTTCCAGTTTGCTTTCCTGAAGAGTCTGGCTTTCAGGGTTACTGGAGATTAAGCTGCTAAGATGGGGTGGCTCTCGTTTGTAGGTGCCAGGCCTATGCAGCTCATGATCCTTCACTGCCATCTGCCCCACGTGATCTGCCCTGTGGGAGCCTCCCTCATGTAAACCTTTGTGCCTGGCACTCGGGACAGCGGGGAGTGAGTGAGTGGGCTGTGTCATGGAGACGCAGCAGGGTGTATATGAGGACAGACAGGCCTGAGAGAGGTGATCGCCTTCCCCAGTGGCTAGAGTGGCCAGGGCTTGGGAGCATAGCAGGAGGCATCCTCTCTGGGATGAGGCTGCCTCCAGGCTGTGTTCTCAGGCAGCTTTAGGTTTGCCAGGAGAGGGTACAGTAGGGCCAGGCAGGAGTGGGAGAGGCAGCCACGGGGCAGCAGAGTACTGGCCCTGAGTGGGGAACACTGGCAGTGATGGACGAGGTCAGGCGGAGAGCCTCATGCCGTTAGAGCCTGCAGATGAGTGTGATGCCATGTTGAGGGGGAGTGAGGTTGGTGTGTTCCAGGGACAGAGGACAGGAAAATTCGTTGGGGGTCACAGGAGCAGGCGAAGGGAGAAAAGGGTGTGGGAGCTGTGCCTTGAGCTCAGGCTCTGCGGCTGAGCAGCAGCCTGTTCTGTCTGCTGTTGCCTCACTGTGCAGCTGCTTCTGTCTGTGCCCTGCTGCTTCGAGGGGCTACCTGGCCACCTGCTTGCCTGTGGGTGAAGGGACCCAGCTCTTTGGGGCCTTCCACATGCTCTAGGGACAGTGGTTGGTGTCACTCGGTGTGCCTGAAGACAGCTGAGAAGCTGTGATCCCTGCACCCACTCACCCTGCTCTTCACTGGAGACAGGAAGTAGCAGACTGCAACTCTTGCCCTCGGTCTCCTCAGAGGTTACCTTCCCAGCAGTGGAGACAGCATTAGTAACTACTAATTCATCCTCTAACATCTACAACAGCACACACTTTTACAGCCACAACTTATGTGCAAATAGACAAAAGTAAGTTTAAACCAACTCTAAGGTTATTCTGACTTTCGACTATGGTTAATGAATGAGCCTGCACAATTAATTCACCTCATGTGATTTTCAGGGAGGGACAGGACGGGACAGAAGTGGTGTCACTGTGCCCAGTACTCCCCCACTTGCCTGTGCAGCACTTTCCTTTGCGCCCGGCTCTCGCCGTCCAGTGACTGCAGTCTCTTCTCCTCTCTTGCAGTATCTAAGTATAAAGGAAGACTGCAATGCCATGGCGTTCTGTGCTAAGATGAGGAGCTCCAAGAAGGCCGAGGAGAACCAGGTGGCGCCAGAACCCGGGGTGGAGGTGACCTTCTACCTGCCGGACCGGGAGCCCCTCCGGCTGGGCGCGGGCGAGTACACAGCGGAGGAGCTGTGCATCAGGGCGGCACAGGAGTGCTGTGAGTGCGGGGCCCAGGCTGGACACTGGCTGACCTTCCTGAGCAGGATGCAGTGGGCCCTACATGGCAGCCTCTGTGTTCCCTCCTGCTGGGGTGCCGTCCAAGAGCTTTGTCTTCCAGTACAAAGTTGCTGCTGTTCCATCCTGAGCTCTGTGTGTGTGTGTTGGGTACACAAGCAAGGAGCGCCCCTGTCTGCCTGGCCATCCTGTCATGCTTATTGTTGGACAGGCAGCTTGGGGTGGGGAGCAAGGCATGGCCAGACCAGCTGGGTTAAACACACATCTCTTAGCTAGTTGGATGAAAATGTTTGGGGTAGTGGCACAGCACAGTTAGAAGTGCACTTATTATTGATAGCAGTCGGTGTCAACCACTGACAGAGTCACTTTGGTTGTCAGGTATTCTAGCACCCATTCTGTGCACCGCTGCCAGGAACTTCTTTGCATGTTCAGTGCATACCCACAGCGCTAGAATTATTTAAACATGTCTTGTAGGAAACAGTGAGGAGCTCCCCAACCCCAAGAATATTTTAGCCTGTGGTTAGCACAGTGCACACCAGAGGGGGTGTGTGAGCCCCTCACATGGCCTTTGGATCTTATAAGCGCGATTTGGTAAGACTGTCATAGCCACCTATAATGAGAAGAATCATCAGCTTTTCTTTCTAAACGACTTCAATGTGGTTTGCCAAGAACTACGTGCATTTCCAGGGAATCATGGTTCTCCATTAGTGTGATTAAAACTGCCTGCCTTTCAGGGTCCAGGTACCCTAGATTCCCTCTGGGTGAGAGCCTTGTCTTTGCTCAGGGCAGGGATGGAAACAATGGCAGGGTAATGTGTGTCCCCACAGCCTCTGACTGTCCCTTCCCCCAGGCATCTCTCCTCTGTGTCACAACCTCTTTGCCCTGTACGATGAGAACACCAAGCTCTGGTACGCACCCAACCGTGTCATCACCGTTGACGACAAGATGTCCCTGCGGCTCCACTACCGCATGAGGTACGGGCCTGCCTTCTTCCCTCCGGCACTGAACCATTTTCCAAGGGTTACTGTCATTTTTGTAGTTTGTAACTTCTGCATTTGCTTGGTCTGAGAAAGGACTTGTTTGGTATCTGGAGTCCAGCTCTCGATGACTGTACTGGTCACCCTGCGCTGCCGTGGTTGGGGTCGCAGACTGCTGGGAGTGGCATGTGCGTCGTCCAGCAGCGCTGTCCCGGTGGTGGGTTGTGGTTGCGCGTAGTGGGTTGTGGCCAGAACTGGAAGGGAAAGAAGCAGGAAAGAATAGATAACACCAACCCATCGACGTTCCCTAAACACACTGGTTTTTAAAACTCCGAGGTATGTGGTATATACGGGTATACTAGGTCATGATATAAAACACATTTCCTACTAAAAATTGTAGCTAAGAAGTGCTAGTAGTACTGCTTAACATGGTGCCTGAGGTTCACAGTGCTTTCAGGAAGTGGTGCTTGGACCAGGGAGTGACATCTGGCTGTAGGGCAGGGTGTAATTTTCTTCAGAGGAGTGTGTGCTTTCTTCCTGTCACAGACTTTGCTCGTGTCAGTGTCTCCGAGCCCACACAGACAGTTGGTATTTCTGTAGCTGAGCCTCTTGCCTGTTACATAAGCATGGCTGGCCATCAGATAGACAGAGTGAGTTAGGAACTAGTTAGCACGTGTCATGTGGTCTGCATGGAGCTTATGCTGGGGGTGGGTCCTCATGGGAAGAGTCTTAGTTTGCACATGTGTGATTAAATCAGTACCTAGCTCAGATGTTAAGATGCAGGGTCAAGCTGGAAAGCCCTCTGGCATCTTGGAGTTTTCCAGAGTGTCTAAGCTGTGGTTACTTTGGAAATTTGGTAGTGCTGTCACAGTCCAGAGTGTGGTGTATTTTTCTGAGAGCTGATGTACGCACCGCTCTCCCGGTCATCCTAGGCCGGACTCACCTCTTTATCTTGTGCTCACCGACAATCTTGCCTGAGGAGGAGCAGCTTGTCCAGGGTGTGATTTCCCACCCCAGATCCAGGGAAATGTTTACGCTGCCCAGCTGAGCCTTCTGACTGTATTTGAATTTGTTTTTCAAGGTGTAATCTGTTTTCCCTGGCCTCAGGCTTTGCTGTGTAGTAAGTGCTGAGGTGGGTGGGTCCCAGTGGAAGTCCAGGCAGGGACATGCCGTGGAATTCTAATTTTTCCCCTCTAGGTTATTTCTGAACCTAGCTCAGAGTCCAGCAAGGTAGCATTTGGGACTTGGGAGAGACTTCTGCTTACCTGGTTCACCTCACCCATTTTTTAGGTGGGGAAACGGCTGTGCAGATGGGAGAAGGGTCACCGCTAGGGATTTGTCTGTCTTGTGGTGTGGTCCTATTGGAGCAGCTCTTTGGGGGTGTAGCAGTGCCTCCCTGAGAAACTGTCTTTGCTCATTTCATTTCTGGTAGCTGCCAGGAAGTACACCTAGACTTTGTACCTGACCACTGCCTTCCACAGGATGTTGCTTTGTTATCTCAGGCTCTTAGAATTTGCAAGAAGCCACCGGAAGCTAAAATATTTGCATCACAATAAACTTCAAGAACTTTTAAAGCTTCCAATCCACCACCTGAGAAGGCACTGTGTAAATATAAGTGTTGCTGATTATTTTAGTGGAATCCCAGCTCTATTTTGGGAAATATTCTTTTTTTTTTATTAAACACACACACACACACACACACACACACACAAAACAAAATTCCAAAACAATATGATAGGAGGGGAACAGTGGTAAATACATTGCCTGTAGTTATCTTTAAATTAGTTACTCAGAGTACAAGATATCAGCCTTTAATTGTTCAAACAATATCAGCACAAACCTCTCTTTTCAATAATCTAAGAGAAGTTAGTAGTGTAACTGTCTTAACTATCATATATATATATATATATATATATATATATATATGCATGTATTCCATTTTGCTCTTCTCTTCTGTGGTTTCCAATTTTCACATGAAGATTTAGTAATTACTGTTTTGTAGGTCAATGTAAGACTATCATATTCTTTATTCCTTTAGAAAGAAAGAACCCTGCTTTTTCATTCAAGTGTGTTTCACTACCCAGTAATAAAATTGTGTAGAAGTACAGAGATTTAGCTGTGTACAGTGTTCACATATGAGCTTGGAGCATGCAGCTGGCTCTTAGGACAGCAGCTCTGACTGGTGCTTGTGCTCCCTGCTCCTCCACGCTGCTCTGGAAGGGGCATGGGCAGTGGTCACATTGTCTTTATTTGTCACACTTTTCCACTGGTGTGTTATTTTATCAGGAATTTGTATGTACCAAGTTTGATGAATACATTGGTATTTTAACTTATATTCTGCTGTAAACTGACAATTTTGACTGTTTATAATTATATGTATTTGTATGGTACAAAGTGATTTTGATTATACATATAATGTGGAATAATTAAACCCAGCTAATTAATGCTTATTCACTGCAAATACTTATTTTTTGTGGTGAGCACATTTAAAATTCACTCTTAACTGTTTTGAAGTGTGCAGTACACCCTCTTAACCATATTTGCCACACTTTGACCTTGTCAATGATTAATTTTAAAAAGTGTAGAACTTTCTAGTTTGGGTACATGTTAAATACATCCATCATGGGGTGTGTGTGCGCGCGCGCGCGCGCGCGCACGCACACACACACACACACACACACACACACACACACACACACGGCCTGGTGACCCCTGTACCTCCCCACCCCAGCCCCCTATAGAGTGCCTCCCTCCTGTGCACCATTGGCCTCCACTATAGCGGAGCCACTGCCCCGCCCATACGATGCCCCAGCCTTCCTGTGTCTGAGCCCCTGGCCTTGAGCTTCCCAGTCACATAGCCCTGCAGAGCTTCTGGAGATGCTCAGAGAAAGTGATGCTGCTGTCAGTCTCCAGGGAGCTGGACCAGTGTAGGGGCATCAGCCTTCACTGTGTGTGTCTCTCCCCCCCTCCAGCCCCAAGAGCCGTTTCCTCTGCACTGGCAGAGGTCATCATGTGGCTACAGGGCCGTGTCCTCCTGGCACCTACCTGCGGCCCTGTGCACCATTCACAGCATCTCCCAGCACTTCCCAGAGCACCTCCTCAGAGCTGCCTGCCTGTGGTAGAGTATCTGCGTGCTGTAGCCCCACTTACTTCTTCTGGCCCAGGGACAAGCAGTCCATTCAGCACAGCACCAAGGACCCAAGTGTTGTTTAACTTACTTTAAAATCCTGAATTGGAGCGGGCATGGTGGTGCACGCCTATAATCCCAGCACTTGGGAGGCTGAGGCAGGAAGTTCCTTGCGAGTTTGAGACGAGCCTGGGCTGCAAAGTGAGCTCAAGGCCAGCCTGAACTGCATAGCAAGACCCTGTCTCAAAAAGACCAAAAAAAATCCTACGTGGGGATGGCTCAGGTTGGCCACTTTCACATACTGCAAAGCCTGTGATATCCCCAGCAGCAGCTGAGGAAGGCATTGGGGAGTGGGTGGCTCCTCCAGCACCCAGGTCCCCACATGGTGACCTCGTCCTGCTGCCTTTTAGGTTCTACTTCACCAACTGGCATGGGACCAATGACAGCGAGCAGTCGGTGTGGCGCCACTCCCCCCGGAAGCAGAAGAACGGCTGTGAGAAGAGGAGGGCTCCTGATGCAACCCCATTGCTGGATGCCTACTCACTGGAGTACCTGTTCGCACAGGTGGGGCGCTGGGCATTGGGGCTGGCCTGCTGGAGGCGTGTCCTGCTGGCTCTCCAGGCATTGTAGTTTCTCGTGGCCCCTCCCGGTCCCTGCTTACCTTGCCACATGGGCTCTGCCTGGCTAGCAGAGCTGTCTAGGAGGAAGGGTGGGCCTCCCAGGCCACTGTGGTGGGAGTGAGGGCGGGTGAGTTCCAGAAACAAGCCGGAGGGAAACTAGAGCTGCCTGGCCTTCTGCTGCCTGACACAGATGTGCTTGATGACAAGGGCTCGCTGCTGTGTACCTTGCAGCTTTTAAAAGTGCTACATTCAGGCCATTGTACAAACCTTTCGTTTTTATTCCTTCATTCTGCAAGTGGTCACTAAAGTGCTGGTCTTTGCGTTTTTTTCTGGCCACGTAACAGTTGGTGTGGCCAGCAGTGTTCCCTGGGAGTCTATCCCACTTGCCCAGCTCTTGGGTCCTGGGACAGGGCATGGTCCTGCTCACACACCGGCGCAGGCATCCTTGAGGTAGACAGCAGAAAACAAGAGACACAGGAGTTGGGGTGCCTGAAAAACCGTGAACTTTGGGGGTAGAGAATATGGGGGTTTTAATTTCTATTTATTGATGTATTTATTTTGGTACCGGAAATCAAACTCAGGACCTTGAGCTTGCCAGGCAGGCACTGTGCCAGTGAGCTACACCCCTGGCCCAAGTTTTAGTTTCTAAAGAAATCCTTAGTGCATGCTTGCAGCCCCCAGTGACCACGTGGCTCATGTGGAGGTAGTGCATGGGCCCCACACGCCTTCTTGCTTGCCCTGCTCCTTCCCTCTGCGGAGCTGGAGGAGTCCTGGCTCAGGTAGCAGGGCCAGGGAAGGCCTCTGTCGGGAGAGGGCACCCTGAAGGAGTGGAGGAAGCACTGTTTCCTTGTGGCTGTTCCCAGCAGAACCTCTGCGGCCTCTGTGTGTCACCACCCGGTGCTGCAGCTCTCAGCGGGGAGGGCTGAGGGCCCTATGCAGGGTGGGGTAGTCCCCGCACACCAGCCAGTGCCCTGCGTGCCGTCCCCGCACTCCATACTCCACCCAGCCGGGACAGCCAAAACTTTCCACATGCACTGCCCAAGATCCCCTCACCCAACGGGAAATGTCTGGCACAGAGGGAACTGATGTGGGGGGCCTGAGGCCCTGGGAGACGGGGCGGGTGGAGGACAGTGGGGTAACAAGGCAGATGACAGGTGGCTCCTGAAGAGCCCTGCTGTGCTGGCAAGGAGGACATTGTCTGGCCTTGCTCACATGAGCAAGTGGTGATTGTTGTTATGTGTGAGTGAGTTATGCCGGGTGGGACATAGCCCCAAACTCCAGCTGCCTGTTCAGAGGAGCAGCCCAGCAAGAGAAGACACAGAGAGAAATAAGCAGGTCTGCCATCAACCTCGGGTGGGGGCGTGGAGCCGGAGTGACTTGCTCATGGGCTGGGTGTGGAGGCCTTGAATTCGAGGACTCCGTGATGAGTTCTGGGTTCTGTTGTGGGTCTTGTTGGCCCGGTGTAGGTAGTGGCCTCCACAGGAAGTGTGAGGGGAGTTGCTGAGGAAGGGTTGGAAATTAAGAGTTCTCTTTCAGAGAGGCGAGATCCAGGCGGGCAGCTGGTGTTTTGAGGTAGGAAAGTGAACAGGGAGGCTGGCAGCCAGGGGAAGCCGTTGCTCGGTTGCCAGTTGCCAAATGCATTTGTTTTCCTCAGGTTTTCCCTGTGTCGTGGTTGTTGTGGTTGGCCCCATTTGTGCAGGTTTCCACGGGGGCCGCTCAGTTCCTGAGGATGTGCTTTTCCACACGAGTCAGCTACACCCGTGTGCAGCTGGAGTACTGACTGGCACCATCCCCATTCTTCTTGGGCCTCAGAACTGGCCTCAGGGACAGCAGGGAAGTGAGACAGTGCACAGCCTTGGGAAGCCCCATGTGGAAAAATAATTATTAAGAAGACTGGTCTTTTTGGACTCAGTTGCTCAGTTTTGAGTTTCTGTATCTGCCACTTGCTCTTTGACCTCGCCAGCTGAGGTATGGAGGAAGTGTGCCACCCCTTGGGCACAGACGCTGCATCAGTGTGTGACCCAGGGCTCCGGAATGAGTTACTGGAGGTAGCTGAATACCTGTGTTTACAGAGCTGCCCTGTCCAAGAAAAATCCACCCACAGCCCCTAGCATCAGATTCTGCCCTGTGCCACACTCACCACCGAGGTCAGCCACTGTGGCTAGCCCCCAGGACTCTGGAGGCCTGGGCTTGGGCCCCTGCTTACCCGAGAGAGACCAGCAGTCCGACTGGGCCTGAGGTGGAGCTGTGTGAGAACCGAGCACTGGGGCTGGGGATATAGCTCAGTGGAATAAGCGCTTGCCTAGCAAGCGCAGGGTCCTGAGTTCGATCCCCAGTACCGCAAAAAAAAAAAAAAAGAACCGAGCACAGAGCACCTGGGTGGCTCCCTTCAGGGGAAGCAGGTGCCTGGGGTGGCAGCTCGTTGGGTAGCAGCTTGTGGCTGCCCCCAGCCATCCGGGAGACCACTTGGAGGTCATGGTCCCCAGGTGCTGAAGACCCAGGGTGAGGGGCTGGGGATATAGTTCAGTGGAATAAGCGCCTGCCTAGCAGGCGCAGGGTCCTGAGTTCAATCCCCAGTACCGCCAATGAAGACCCAGGGTGGCTGTGGCAGTGCTAGGCAAGGTCCCTGCTCTCTGAGCCTGGCCTGTAGGACATCCTCCTCTCTGACTTCACTCTGTGTGACCACCTGCCCCTAGACTCTCCTATTTCTCTTCCTTTCTCCTTGGAATGGAATCTGCATGAGGTCAGAAGCATGGTTTAGTTTATTTCTCTGTTCCTGGTGCCCAGAATAATGTGGACCCTGATTGGTTCCTATGACTACTAACCCAGTGCACTAACTAAGGGGGTCGCCCTAGGACCCGGGGCAGTTAGCACCCACCTCCAAGGGCTGCTGGGAGGGTGCAGGGAAACATGAAAGGAGCCAGTCTCAGGCTGGGCGGCGGCAGCGCTGCATTTCAGCCATGCCCTCTGCCCTGCTTGGCCAGTCCGTTTGGTTCTTGGGATGTGTGCAGAGCATCCCACAGGCACAGCCCAGCCAGAGCCTTGGGGCAGGTGGGGTGTCGACGACGTGCTGCAGAGTGGCTTCCTGCCTCTTGCTCGAGGTGGGAAGTGTGGCTCTGTCAGCTTCTTCACTCCGACTGAGACCTGGCTGTCTGTCTGTCATGTCAAAGCGATCAGGCCCAGGGCACCGCCACCATCCCTTACTCTGGCAGCACTTGGGCCTGGTATACGCTGCTTGTCAGCATCAAGTGTGTGTGAGCCCATGGCACCTGGCCTAGTGTTTGGCGCGTGCTTACGAGAGGGCTCCCGGAGGCCGCCGGCGCCTAGCTTTGTAAGCGGAGTGCGTCCCTGCTGTGGAAACAACAGGGCTCCTGCGTGGTTGCACCCGCTGTGGGGCCTCTCTCCTCACTTGGGATGCTGGCAGCTCTTGAGCGGATGTGCGCGTCACACTCTTCTCACCTCTGTCCACAGGGACAGTACGACTTGGTCAAGTGCCTGGCCCCCATCCGGGACCCCAGGACGGAGCAGGATGGGCACGACCTCGAGAACGAGTGCCTGGGCATGGCCGTCCTGGCGATCTCGCACTACGCCATGACACGGAAGGTGCCGCTGCCGGAACTGCCCAGGGACATCAGGTGCGTGCCCAGGGAACACTCACCTCCACCTGCTGGGCGGGTCTGGGCCTCGCTGGGAGGAGTACACTGATCGCCCAGTCCTGACTCTGAGAGGCCAGAGATCTGGGAAGGTGCTGTGCCAAGTGTGCTGATGAAGTGAGGGGCTCCAGCTCTCTGCCCTGCAGGTTCCCGTGTGACACCCTTCTCCGTGGCTCTACCAGTGGCTGCCAAGTCCCCAGTCCAGGCGCCCACAGAGCCCTGGTAATGCCCTGGAGAGCGTTTAACTCTGTATTCAGGCAGTGTAATCCCACCCAACTATGAAATGCAATAGTTTTTTTTCTCACCATTAGGCTATTGAGATTGTCATAAATCGTTTGAAGCAGGGTCTGCTCTAGCCCAGGTTGGCCTTGAACTCACTCTGTAGTCCAGGGTGGCCTTAAACTCTCGGTGATCCCCAAGCCCTCAAGTGGTGAGAGTGCAGGAGTGATGTGCCATGCCCAGCTAAAGACTTCTCAGATCTCACTGGAGACTGCATGGTGCCCGTTCTTCCTTGCCCTGTGCCAGCAGCGATGCAAGGACTGTAAGATACATGCAGAGTGGCCGTTTCTTTTGGTTTCTGTGACCTTGACTCTGGGCCTTTCCTCTATTTTTTGACAAGGCTGAAGTGAAAAATGTCAGCTCCTCTCCACTTCTGGCCGTTGCACTACATGAATGTATTTATTGAGGCTTAGTCTGCCGTTGTGGAACTGTTTGTGCTACAGGATGGTCTGACCTAGGCCTTAGGCTGTCTTACACTGGGCGCGGCGAGCAGACCGGTCTCTCTGCTTTCCTTTGTCTAAGCGTGTTCATGCTTTCTTGAGACTGTCCACACTGTCTGTCACAGAGCAGTGATAGCAAGCCTTTCCAAGCTTCCAATGGGGCACAGCCTGTGCAGTATGTATGCTGCGGGTCGCCACCACTGCCCTGGGCCTGCTCCCATTGGTACCTGGGTGGGAAACTCACCTTCCCCTAATGAGTTGGTACATTCAGTAGCATACTGGGACGTACACGTGTGACAGACGCTAAGCCAGTTGTCTTTAATTCACCTTTGTATATTTTTCCATTTCTTGTAACAAATTGTGTGATCTTTATGGAAAAATATTCTGCAGGAAGTTGTGCCCAAGGGCCCCTCCAGTCTCACTGGTGACACGCCTTCCTGTCGCTTCCAGAGTACATCATGGGCAGTGGCTAGGCCTTGGGCAGGGCCCCACTGCGCTGCCAAGCAGCCTGCACAGCTCAACTCTCGATGTGTCTGAGAGTACCTGTGCACACCAGTGCAGTGGAACTAGCAGGCAGGGTATAGCAGGCCATTGTGCTCCCTGCCCTTGTGGCTGGGACCTGTGGCGACTCCTGTGGGAAGCCCATGCTGTGAACTCTAGGCATGTCCATTTCCATCTGCTGTCATTAGTGTCCACCTGCCCTCTCCCTTCTCACCTGGCAACCTGTGCCAGACAATGTGTAGACCTAGTTTATCTTTAGATAGTTTCCTGCTGACCTATCTGTGAAAAAAAGTTCATTTTCCTTTTCTTTTTAAGCTACAAGCGATATATTCCAGAAACCTTGAATAAGTCCATCAGACAGAGGAATCTTCTCACCAGGATGCGGATAAATAACGTTTTCAAGGATTTCCTGAAGGAGTTCAACAACAAGACTGTCTGTGACAGCAGCGTGTCTGCGCACGACCTGAAGGTGAAGTACCTGGCCACCCTGGAGACACTCACGAGGCACTATGGGGCTGAGGTATTCGAGACTTCCACGCTGCGGATCTCATCAGAAAACGAGCTAAACTGGCTCCATTCGTCTGAGGGCGGAAGCACTCCTCTTTGCTATGAAGTTATGGTGACCGGAAATCTCGGGATCCAGTGGCGGCAGAAGCCGAACGTAAGTGTTTGCAGGTGATGTATGCTATTTAGCCTGCCAGGACTGTGCCTGTGTGTGTCCATCTCCCTTTGGCTGAGTTTCTTTAAGGGAGGGCCGTGCATTACTCATCAGTTCTGCTGTCCAGGACCTCGGGATCTGGGTAAGGGGAGTAAAGGGAGCCGCACCCCAGTGTGTGGTAGAGTAGTCATAACAGCAGTCAGTGCTGATTGGCTGCTCTGGGCTGAGTACTTTTGGGACACTTTGTGTATTTTACATCATTTATTTCTAAAAAGAAAACACCATGGCAGCACTCGTTAGCTGCCTTTGTGGATAAATGGTACGAGAAGGCAGGCTCCTGCCAGGGTTCTGCCAGTGAGCAGAGGAGGTGAGAGCTCGGTGGCTGCGGGCTCCATAGGGAGGGTTTGTCCCTTGCTTTTTCTCAGGAGACAGTTCTGTGCCTTTCTAAGTTGATACACTGTGTGTCAGTGTTCAGGCAGTGTGGTCACTATGGTCTCTTCCATGTGATGTCCCAGCACTCCTACTAGGATGCAGCTTTGTCCCTAACCCTGAGCTCCCAGCTGCTCTGAGTGTAGGTGCCCCAGCCTCCTCCTCCGCGGGGCTCAGCCCTGCTGAGGTTGCAGAAGCACGAACTCTCCCCAGCGTGACAGAGAAAGCCGGCATATCCGTGTCACCTGTGTGCATTTATCAGGTTGCTCCTGCTGAAAAGGAGAAAAATAAACTGAAGCGGAAGAAACTGGAGAACAAACACAAGAAGGATGAAGAGAAAAGCAAAGTCCGGGAGGAGTGGAGCAACTTCTCCTACTTCCCGGAAATCACGCACATTGTGATAAAGGAGTCGCTGGTCAGCATTAACAAGCAGGACAACAGGAAGATGGTGAGTCCCGCAGGCCCATGTGGTCTGGCCCTGGGCCAAGGGTGGGCATCACCAAGGGTGGTCAGGCAGGTGCACCGTTCAGAGTTCCTGTCTCAGAGACCATCTGATGATTGTGACTTAAGTGAGAAGGTCCCTAGCACCAGCATGACTGCTGTCAGCTCTGAGTCACACTGGCCCAGTCCAGTGCCTCTCTTGGGCTTGCACATGTGACTCTGCCTGGGGGCTGCTGGCCACTGAGAGACCGCCAGCAGCCGTGTTTCATTTCCAGACACTTGTGGACGTGAGCAGAAAGGAGCTCGGTGACTGTCAGGGTTTCTACAGGCAGGGGTCATCTGGGATAGGCAGGGCCCATGGACAGGTGGTCATACGGGTGGCAGGCTTCCTGAGTTGTCGGCCTGCCCCACCACTGTTGGGGAGGAGAGCTGTTTGTGCTCACTTCCTCTTCAGTATCATGTTGGGACATCATCGAGATGTGCAGGCCACTTGACAGGGAAGTGGGGCCCTGCCTGAGTAAACATGTTTGTGTGTGAGGAAGTCACGGCTGACTCTGTGAGCACAGGTTGGTGAGCTAGGCACGAGCACGGAGAGAGGAAGTACCCAGTCCAGCCTGCTGCTGAGCAGACACTGTGGGAAGATGAGCCTGGCGATGTGGCTCCGGGCAGTGGTTGCTCTGTGATGTGTGGTGTGACTTATCATCTGGTAGAGCCTTTTGGAAAACAACTGGGCAACATGAGCTAAAAGCTGTGAAAATCTCTGTATCGTCCTCTTTGGTGTCCAGAAGTCTGTTTTCCAGAAGCAGGGTGAGCTGGGGATCATGGTCTGTTGATCAGGGTGTTGTTCCAGCAGTATCCCTGGGTGTCGGTGCAGCGAGGAGTGGGGAGCAGAATAGGCCACGGTGCCTGAAGAGCACAGTGCTACTCAGCCACATGGCTCAGTTCTCTGTTGGTCTGTGAGGATGTTTCTGTAAATGGAAAGAATCATAATATAAAACATGACCTAGACTGGAGCTAATTTATTAAAAAAATTTGTAAGAGGTAAGCCATGCATATACATGTGTTTAGAAAAGCAATCAAGTATTGACAGCTCTTTATGGTGGGGTTATGAATGGGTTTCATTGTCTTATTTTGTCTTCCCTATTTTTAAAACAAAAAAGTGGACCTTAATTTTATCAGAAGAGCGAAGTCAGAGCAAAGTGAGGGGAGCAGGAGGCCCGGAGACAAGTGCTAGGAGGTTGGACTCGGAGGGGCAGGCGAAGCACTTTCATCCAGTGTGCCCAGCAGCACCTGATGTTCTCCGCGTGTCCTTGTGCCACCGAGGTCCTGCAGCAGTGTCACCACCTGCAAGAGGACCGCAGACATGGGGTGTTAGCTGTGCTTCTTGGGGCATTGCACACTGGAGAGGGTGGGCACTGCCCCAGTGTCATAGCCAGAGACAGGGCTGGGCCGGTGCTGCCTGGCTTTTCATGCTGCTCTGATTCCTGGGGACTGGCCACGACTAAGAAGCGGTCCAGGAGGCAGTTGTGAGCCAGTCCCACCCTTTGCCAGGGACACAGTCGTGTCCAGTACTGTTTGGCGCTCCCAGGGGTTGGCACTCAGGCTGGCCCTGTGGCCCACAGCCCTGCCTAGCTGCTGTGGGTGGGGAGCAGGAGGGAGCAGGGAGGTGAAGCCTGGGTCCTTTGCGAGTGCCAGCCTTGTCCTCATGCAGGGAACTTCCTGCCCGAATGTTTACAGTGCCAGCTGTCCTCTGCAGGGCCAAAAGGGTGCCTTGTTTCACAGGGGAGGAAACTGAGGCACACAGTAGTTAGGTCACTGCTGAGGATATGCGGCTATTAGGTTAAAGCACTCAAATTTGGTAATAGCTGACCATTCCTATCTATAGAAACCAGGAGCACAGGCACTACGCCCGGCCATGGGGCTGTGCTGAGCTGTCCCTATGCAGACTCCTCGGAGCCTGGCCCTGTCTCCTGCCCTCCCTTGCCTGCTCTCTGCTGACTGCTTCCTCTCCTTCCAGAGTGAGACTGTACCTCCTGCACAGAGCCATTCCCTGCTGTGTGGGACAGCAGCCCTGCACCTCTTCCACACCAGCCCTCCCAGGAGACGGAGCCAACCTTGTCTCCTCTGTGCAGCTGGGCCCGGGGAGCCAGCTGGGGCGCCTGCTCTGGGCGCCTCCCTCCACCTGGGCCAGGCTGCGCTGCTCCTGCAGGCCAGCTTCTCTGCATGCCCTGCCTGCTGTGGGCTCTGTTAGAATGGAGGACCCAGAGCCCTGTGTCACCTCAAGGGTGCATCAGTAGAGAGGAAGCACTGCGGGCCACAGTCTGCACCTTCTGAGTTGCACCTTGCCGCTGATCAGCCCCTGGCTGAGCCTGCTGTGACCCCATGCCTGTCTTCTCTCTCCAGGAACTGAAGCTCTCTTCCCATGAGGAGGCCTTGTCCTTTGTGTCCCTGGTGGATGGTTACTTCCGGCTCACGGCGGACGCCCACCACTACCTCTGCACTGACGTGGCTCCCCCGCTGATTGTCCACAACATCCAGAACGGCTGCCACGGGCCCATCTGGTTGGTTCTAGCAGGAAGTCTGGTCACTGTGCCCAGGGTTGGCTGTCATGTAGGCTGGGTGGTTGCCCACATTGGCTGCTTTCTGGGACTCTCTTCCCTGTCTCTGGGCTGTGGCCAGGCCCTCCGGTCACCTGCGGCATGGTCTTGCGCCCCCTCAGCTGTTCTTCCTCCTCAGAGCTTGAGCCCCTGGCTTCTCCCGCACCGACCAAGTGTTGTGGCAGTGTGTCCAGCACCATGGCCAGTGGGTTGGGAGGCCTAGGACGTGGCCTCGGTGTTGCACACAGTCCTGAGTCAGCCTGTCTTCACATGCTGGGGACACATGGGACTCTGAGGGTGCCTCAGCCTTGAGGCCGTGGAGGCTGCTGCCCAGAGTGAAGGCCTCCATGCCAGGCAGCAGCTCCTGAGGTGTTCATGGATGGTCCTGCTGCCGAATGCCCTGCCTGTGCCAGCAGGCTCCTTGCCTCCTCCTGGCCATGACTGCCTCAGGTACAGGCAGACAGCTGCAGTGTCCCTCTTCCCATCCTGCTCACTTGGAGTGGTGAGGTGTGGTGCCAGGGCCAGAAAAGCCCCAGGCTGGTGGGACGAGGAGCCAGGCTCCATAAAAGCACCGTCCTCCAGTGTCCAGCCGCAGCTGTCATCTAGGGCCTGCCCCTGCTACCCCTGGCCAGGAAACCCTTCCTGTGGGAGCTGCCCAGCAGGCTACCTCAGGTTCAGCCCGTTGTGCCCTTGCCCAAGGTGTCTGTGATGGTGCCTCTTGCCCCAGCTGCTCCCCATTTGCTCCGTTCTGCTTCTATCCCCTCACATGGTCACTGTGTGTCTGTGGCCCTCCCTGCCCATTGCTGCCCACAGGGCCACAGCAGAGCCAGCACCTTCTGGGGCCTCAGAGAGCACCTGGGCTCAGTGGACAGCTGCCACTATTGCCTGCATTACTTCTTGGGGCAGGCAGCCTTCGAGTGGCATCCAGTACTCACTAAGCCTTTGGAGGGGTTGGTCCTGGACATGGCACAGCCTGTGTGCGGGCAGGGTGGTGCCTGAGCCCCCAGTGCAGTTGAGAGGGACACAGGTCCCTGCTGTCCTTGGCTGCTGACCTGGCTAGCCTTGTCTGACCAGTACCTGAGGAGTGGTGCTCACTGGGACAGTACCTTGCCTCTGTGTGCCCCATGGATTGCTGGTCCTGTGGGTGCAGGGGCAGATGAGGCAGGCACCCCCTTTTCTGGTTCTGGACATGCTGGTTCACTACAGTCTTGATCGAGCACTACGAGAGCCAGGCCTGTCGTCCTGGGTTCCTGGGGAGACAGCACTGAGGAAATAGCCCAGCACTGGCCCCAGGGCTCCTGTCCCAGTTCAGGCCATGCCCAAGAGAGCTACAGACAGTGTCTCTAGGGACCTGGGGACGTGGGTATCACAGTGGCTTGGGCAGCAGTGGGCATCAGACGCTGTCTGACTGAGCATCCAGGAGGACACCAGGTGCTGGGCAGGCGATGGGCTGGCTGTGTGGTGGGAGGCAGGTGTTGGGATGACATGCATGTGGCCAGGCTGTCCCCTCCTGCTCCCCCTGCAGCACAGAGTATGCCATCAACAAGCTGCGCCAGGAGGGCAACGAGGAGGGGATGTACGTGCTGAGGTGGAGCTGCACCGACTTCGACAACATCCTCATGACTGTCACCTGCTTCGAGAAGTCCGAGGTCAGCAGGGCCACGCATGACCCCAGGCACAGGGTGGGCTGCTGCTCTCAGCAGAGCCTGGGTGCAGCAAGTCCTGCGCAGTCTGGTGGGAGCCCTTCTCCCAACAGGAGTGCGCGGGAGAGCAGCCAGGCCAGCCTTCTTATTTCCGTGGCCTTCCATGGCCTTCCTTCCATGGCCCTCTTCCTGGCTTCCACCCACACCTGTGGACTCCTTTCTTGTCCAGAGTGGTTTCTCCAGGCTACATGGCAGATCGCAGGGTGGCACTCTCTATAAGGACAAGTGTCATCCTTATCTGCATGGCCTGGTATCTGCCCCATGTGGTGACAGGCATCCTCACAGCTGAGCTGCCCTCCTGTCTTGACACAGAAGTGCACTGTGTGATAGACATTTGGGGAAGCGGGCAGCTGAAGGTGAGGGAGGGAGCCCGAGGCTGAGGTGGTAGCACTGCTGCCTCCCTCACTGCACCTCAGATCCCCTTGTGTTTGTGCGGTCACAGCAGCTCTTACTCTGGAGTAGTAACAGGAGGCAGAGATGTCCGGAGGTTCTCCGTGCCCTGCTTCACATCCCACTACTCACAGCTCCTGTGTGCTAAGCTGGTCACTTCTGCTCATTTGTCTGCACAGCAGGTGCTGGGTGGCCAGAAGCAGTTCAAGAACTTCCAGATCGAGGTGCGGAAGGGCCGCTACAGCCTGCATGGCTCGGACCGCGGCTTCCCCAGCTTGGAGGAGCTCATGAGCCACCTCAAGAAGCAGATCCTGCGCACGGACAACATCAGCTTCGTGCTGAAGCGCTGCTGCCAGCCCAAGCCCCGGGGTGAGCAGCCTAGGCCAGGGGGATGCCTTTGCCACTTGGTGCTTGTCTTGGTTACTTTTCTCTTGTTGCTGAGAAAAAGTACCTGACACTGAAAATTAAGGAAGGAAAGATTTATTTAGCTCACCGTCTGTGGAGGTTTCAGTGCATCCTCAGCTGGCTCCAAGACAGAGTGGCATATGGCACAGGGCAATAGTTCATGGTGGTGGAAAACAGAAGCAGCAAGAGAAAAAAGGGAGGAGCAGTGAAAAGTAGCCTCTCCCCCTCCCTTACACTGTATGCAAATTATGCCCCCCAGGGCGGCTGTAGCACTCACATCCATCATTCCAGCATTGGACCATGAATCAATCAAAAACTATAGAAGCTGCCCCATGACTGCATGGGAATTTGGGGGACACCCAGACACAGACTGCAACAGGGGTGCTTTGAGACCCAGACCAACTGGGTTAAGGGGCTCTTCCCACACTTCTGTGCATTTTCCTCAGGTTCTGGTGCACGTCTGACCCAGCTCATACCTCCTCCCTCCAGTCTTGACATGATCCATAGAAAGGCACAGGCCTGTGCTTAGCCATGAAAGCTACAGGAAGAACATGGCCAGCACCAATAGGAGCTTTTTTCTTCCTACTCAAGATAAAGTGTCCCGAGAGCTCCTGTCTAGGGTCCCTTGCCTGAGAAATCTTCCTGGTGCAGCCTCTGCAGGCCAAGAGCTGTGGCAGATGTGAGAGTCAGAAACAGTGAAAGTGGGTTCCTGTGTCTGGGCTTCCATTCTTATGCAGAGACTGTTGTGGGAGGGTGAGGCTGCGCAGCGTGTGACAGGTGTGATGGGGGTCAGTGCACACTGATACTTCGTGCTTGGAGGAAAAAGGGTTGCAGGCCAAGAACCAGACACATGACCTGGCAGGCTGCAAGGAGGGAGAGGAGGCGGTGGCGGTGTCCTGAGATGGGTGGGCGGCCAAAGGGTGGGGTGCTGGTCAGGCGAGGGTGCAGCCCGCAGAGAGTGCACTGCAGGTGGAGCAGCAGGACAGCACTGGAATCAGTGTGCAGGGGAGCAGTGTGGGTGTCTTACCGGCAGGCGGACTGCTCTTTCAGAATGTGAGGGCTCATAGGAAGGGCGTATTGGTGGTACCCGACTGAGGGCCGTATCTTGCAGGTAAACTGAAGCCAGTGAAGGGAAGCATCTCCCCATAGGGCTGAGTGTTGAGACTGAGTGCTAGGGCTCTGAAGCCTGGGGATTTTGTTGTCTGCCCTATGCCACCACTGCACACTGCCTGGCAAGTGCCAGCTGCTCCCCTGGAAAGGCCAGTGAGAAGGGTCTGTGGGTAGAGCCCCGGAGGAGCTATCTGCATCTCCACATGGCATTGGGAGAACAGAAGGGGCCTCAACTCAAGGCCATGTTTTGTGTCAGCAAGGGCGCGTCACTGACTGTGACTGTGGTAGAAGAGGAAGGCCTGTGTTCTGCCAGCCACAGGTTTCCTGCTAGCAGCGGGGAAGGGCCACAGCCTCTGCTTGTGCTCAAAGGTGGCCCAAGAGCTGGAAGCAGCTGCCACTGACCAGAGACAGTTCCATGCCACTCCTGACTCCCGCCTCACCTGACCTAGCAATAGAAACAGGTGCATTTGGCAGGGATTTGCGGTCCAGGAGAAAGCAGGATGTGGAGGGTGGAGAGCCAAGGAGCAAGGGGTTTGATCTGCATGGCTCCAGCACAGAGACCACCTTTGCAGAGCCGCCCGTAGCCTGATCTAGGAGGGGGGGAGTCAGCCCCTTGTGTGCTCCTACCTGTGTTCCTGGCCCGAGTGGTTGGGGCTGCAGCCACCTTCCTCCTTTCTGGGGGCGCCTAGGACAGGTCTGAGTCTCACCAGCACTAAGACCCAGGAGCACCACAGGCCCAGCCTCGCCCTGGCCAGCAGCAGCCCTGGCCTGCATGCATTTAGGGCTCTTGACAGCTGCTGCAGAAGTGAGGAGGTCCAGGCTTGGAAACATTCAGTGAGCTAGTGGAGAGTGCGCAGCAGTCATAGTTCCTGACAGTGATGACGGTCATAATGACGACAGTAATAGTGACGATGATGACTGCTGCTGCTGTGGGAGGAAATAGGCCTGTACAATGGCAGGTCACCAGGCTCAGCTTGGAGGACATCCACGGGTCACGTTGTTAACCTGTGGAACACCCACAGTGTTGCCCTACCCAGTTTGCCCAGGTCATCGTTTAGGCAGAGGTTATTGATTCTTCTCGTCACGCTGTCTTTGAAAGGTGCAGGTGCCACGTGCCCAGCCTGGAGACCTAGGCAGGGCCAGCGAATGAGGAGGCGGTCGGTACGCAGGCTTCTCCTGCCAATCTTCACACCCCTCTTCCTTTGCTGCTGTAAACGAGAGGAAGGGCGGACCACCGGAAGGAGCTGGTGCCCCGGCTCCGATGGCCAGGCCCCTCTCTGGGTTTCTGGGGAGGGGCATGCTTCCTGCGGGAGGCAGGGAAGCGAAGCAATAGGGCAGGGCTACTCAGAGTGGGTGTAAAGCCCCTGTCCCTGTAGTCAGTTCGGATCCGTGGCAGCCCTGGAGAACGAAGCATTCCTGCGGCGTGTGGACTCCTGACCAGCACGTGTGTGCTGGACTTGCTGTCGCTCACTAGCATCAGGGTTCCTCTTAGCCCCACTCAGGGAGCGCTGGGTATGCACCTCCTTCGTGTGGCGGCCCTGGTCCTGGTCACCTTCCTCTGCTTGCACAGAACCACAGCTGTGGCCCAGAGCCTCTTCTGCCCTCCCTGGCTCCCCTCTGTGACGTTGCCCCACCTGTCCCGTCCAGTGTTTCACAAATACTTTTTGAGGATTTGGGGTGTAGCTCTGTGGGAGCCCTGGGTTCAGCCCCCAGCAACGCAAAACCAAATCCTAGTTCTGTGTGTCCACCATTTACCAGGCCATGGAGCTAGAGCAGGTAACAGGACAGCCCCTGGCCTTTTGGCATTTCCACTTGGAGATGTAGTGTTTCATCCTCTAAGGACTGCCGCTCGGGCCCCTGCCAGGACAGATCCTACCTGTGAGGCAAGGCCACCTTGGGCTGTCCTTCAGGAGGGTGCCCCATTTATCAGTATTATGACTGTTGGGCTGATCACTTGATGCCTTTGGCTCCATGGTTAGCCTGTGAGCTCCTGGACCTTGTGTATCCAGTGCTGACCCCATAAGCACGTGCTGAGTGACAGGGGACGGAGCCCTGTGGCTGGTGCAGTCAGCTTGCTGGGGCCTTGGCACTTGTGTACTGTGCGTAAACTTCCCCGATCTCTTCCACAGAAATCTCCAACTTGCTGGTGGCCACTAAGAAAGCCCAGGAGTGGCAGCCGGTCTACCCCATGAGCCAGCTGAGCTTTGATCGGATCCTCAAGAAAGATATCATGCAAGTGAGTCGTGGCTGCGGACCCTGGGTGTACCCTGGTGCTGCTTCACCCGGGGGAGCAGCCAGGGTGGAGGGCAGAGCCCAGCTCTGCGGAGGGTGTTGTGGGGGTGATGCGGACTTTGCCTTCACGTTGCAAGGGTACACCCTGTGGCCCCATGCTCCCATCCTGGAGGCGGTGAGTTAATGGGTGTGTGGTTCCTGGGCAGTCCCTCTCATGGCGAAGGAGCACTGGCTGTGGAGCCCAGGTACAGTGTGCTCCTCAGAGCTGGGAGCACAGCAGGTGTGGGTCTGTCTAGGGGCATCCAGATTTTCCCACTGAGCACCATCGTTATTGCTGCTTGTCCCTCCGGTGAAGCCAAGAACTTTGTTCCCTGAGGCTCCAACCCCAGTGCCACAGGGCCACAGCCTGCCTTCCCTCTTGGACCCCAGTGGCACTGAGGCTGCCTGCTTTCCTGCCCTGGGCCATGTGCACACAGTCAGCGAAGAGCAGTGTGCATGTGGCTGGGGCCCTAGCTGCTATGGGCAGCTTGCGGGGAATAGACAGGTAGGCTCCTGGCGACCTAAGAGGGTCATCATCATGACACGTGTCTAAGGTGGCTGAGTTAGCAGGTGTGGAACCAGCAAGGCCCTCACCTTGGGGAGAGCAGGGCAGGGCAGGGCTGGGCCCTAGAGGAGGAGGAGCATTGTAGCAGAGTCCCTGAGACCAAGCAGCAGATCCCTGCCAGGGCTGGGAGCAGCGGGGAGGGGTGGATTGGGTGTGGGGGCAGTGGTGGCTTGCTGTGGGCTCCTGACAGCACATGGCATGGCCTAGCCCCTGTGTGAGTCGCCCTTAGGAACACAGCTTCCCAAATCCTTGATGGATCCCTTCATGACACAGGCAGCTTCCGTGAATCAGCTCAGGACCCTGCAGTGTGCTGCAGGCAGATGGACATGTGGCCATGCTGCCGTGACAGATGACATATAGTGACATTTGTGTAAATTTGGAGTATGAGGCTAATTTTGTCATCAGGGTATGTAAATGTGCTCGAGTCTAGACTCATGTTTATTCTTTAGGATATTTCTGTTGATGAATTATTAATTGTAGTATTATGAGTTTCATCATGTTAAAGAATGAGTACTTAACAGGAAAAGATAACCACAAGAATAAAGTATTGCATTTTTAATATCATTTATTAAAAAAGCATCAAAATTTTCAACATCAACTGGTTTTTGGTATGCAAAGTCTAAAAAAGAATATCAGAATAAATTCCCACATGAACTACAATGAAAATACCAGTAGCAATCTACAAAAAATACTCTTGTGTTTGCGGACATGACAACTGCATGTTTCATGCACATATGCGCTCAGCTTTCCTTTCCTGTGTGGCGGTCTTGTCACCTCTCTTCCTGTTTGTCAGGAGCTTCCTGCTCTATTATACAACGTGTCCTTATTAGGGAAATAAGATGTCTATAAAATACAATATCAAATATGTAATGAGTCCTTAGAGTAGACATCAGCATTTTCACATCAGCTATTGGTTTACAAAACCTAAAAGATAACATCAAAAATAAAAAGGTATGTGAGCTACAATGTAAACACAAAAGGCTACCGCAGAAGTAAGCTTCGCTTCCACTGTCACGCCCAAGGCAGTCTTCACATGTGATAACTGTGTGTTCCATACGCAAGTGTCACTTCCACCGATAGCACATTTTGTTTTTCTGTGCTTTCTTCCAGGACACAGCTGACATACCTTGTTTTCCTGTTGTAGCAGGTCTGTGTGATGCTGTGCCTGCCTGTTCGCCTGTCTGCTTGACAGTGTGCTCCACAGTTTTCTCCTGTAGTTCCCCGGGCAGAAACATTTTGTTTTCCTCTACTGTCAATGGTATCTTGTGAGCTCCAATCCCAGTCCTCTAAGAAAATTTCTCCCGTGATATTTTGCACTTTTTTTTCTGTAAACTGTCAAACTATGCCACATGTTTAGGATCAAGTAAGACACAACCATCAGCCAGTGCTTTGTGTTTCAAGTGGCATCGTAGTTGCTGCATAACTCATCAACAGTGTCTCCTCCAGGTTTGGCTTGTTGTAGAAAGTTTCCATATCACACTTCCCTTTTGGTGTGGTTTCTCTGTCAGTGTTCCCATCGTGGTGCAATGTTGACATCAGCGGTACCAGTTTGCTTTTCTTTGCCATATAGGAGGCCAGTGTTACATCTTTCTGAAATCCAAAGATTGTTTTGAAATTGCACTTGACATTTCCTTTGGAATTTCTGCTTTGTTCCTGAGTATAGTCTCTGTGCTGGTCCCCTTGTGCTTTGTCAGCAAATGTTACTTCACTTAGAACCCAGTAAAATAGTTCTCTAGTGTCACATTCTGATTAGTTTGGGAGACGGGAGCAAGAAGTCTGTTCACAACTTCATTCGGTTTATTACTATGTGAATAAGGACCTGATGGCTGAGTTCCAGGATAAAGGTCTAAATTGAAAGCATAGTAAGTCTTCACATCTACAAGGATGTAAATTTTTATGCCCTATTTTGACCCACTGCTTTTTCAGAAATCTTTTACATTCCTGCAATCACCACAAGAAATCTGTGCTAAGCACAGCAGACTTGTGAATGCTTTCCGTTCAGCTAGTGCAGTGTCATAATACATACGTTTCTGAGTGTGGCTGTTTGTGCACACAGAATGTTTTACTTGCATTTCAGCCTTTGTGTATTTCACAGCATCTTGTATGATTTCATATGTTACAATTTCCAACACTGAATAGCAGCACTGGCATTCTGTCTAGTACGAATCACCCTTGCCGGAGCTTCACTCTATATTTTGTACCTAGCTCTGATGTTGGATCACTCCATTTTTGTGCATGGCCATTTCGCAGCACTTCAACTAGTTAAATATATACTCACATCTTCTTTGTCCCGTGAATCAAGGAGGTCTGCATTCCCTATGTCTGTACCAGCCAATTCTCACCCCATCTCCCTGTCACAGGAACTTTGGCTCACGTGGCCAATGTCAGAGTCGTTGTCATCATCACCCACCCCCACTGCTCTTCGTAATGGGTCATCATCCGTGCATGAGTGATCTAATGATTCATTTTTGACCTCCAAAACTCGCAAGTCTGGTTTTACATGTGCCATGACACAGAACTGGTCTACTTGTACCAGGGAAATCAAAAGAAAACTAAAAAAACCCCACAAAACAAATACTGGAGTGGTGTGGGTCTATTGGACCCTCTGTGATGCTCGAGTAAAAACATACAAAACCAGTTAGACAAAACATAATGTAGGTAAAAATCCCGCTTTGCCACTTTTGCACATGTGTGCACTCCTTGCCATTAGTCAGACCAAGTGGGTAAACGTATACATTGCTTCCTGTATCCCTCAGAGAAACATACTGAGAGGCACAGCCTGCCATTATAATGGTAAAGTACAGATTTACAGTGCAAAATGTGAATGTGTCTACTGGACCCAGGCTTAGGCTGTCAATGACTTGACAATAGTGCTTGTTCCTGTGGGTGCAGGAGGACTCCCTGGGCGCCTGCCACAGTCCACTTCTTCCATTTGTAGGGGGTCCTAGACCTGCGAGTTATACATTATGTGGGGCTGAGGTCCACCACCTGATGTGAGGGTTTCATGAATCACATTGTGATTCCCAAATTATAAGAAATTAGGAGAAACACTGAAGCATAAGGCAGAAGGGTCCTTGGAGAGAGGTTACTGTGCACAGCGGCCCACTTGGCCCTCCACCACTCAGGCTAGGGCCTTGTCCCTATGTCCCCCACCCTGCTTCTGCCTTCACACTTGTACAACTTCACTGCAGGCATGTGAGCAGGGGACTCGGGTGTGGTCTGTACCTTGCTTCAAGCAGTGTGGGTGTGCACACAAGCGTTGGCCAGAAGGGTGGCAGGGCGGGGCGGGAGCAGCCTAGTGGGACTCAGAGCCACTGGCCAGACGCTTTGGGACAGATGCATCTCCACCAGCCTGGGATCCTGCTTGGTTCCAGAGCAGCACTGTGACATAGCATTGCTTACAGGGCAAGCAGAGAGCCTGGGAGGCAGGGAACAGAGCAGTCTCCTAGTGTGGCAGGACCTGGGGTTTCCCTGCATCTGCCTTGGTACCTGGCTGGGGCTGCTGTCACTGGCTGCTGTTTGTGGGTTGCAATGGGTCAGCATGGGTTTGAGCCCAGGATCAGGACTGTCTCTGGGGTCAGGAAGCAGCACGTGGGTTGGGCAGGCAGCTTTTCGTTCCCCTGCACACTCAACAAGGACAGGGCTTAGGAGGCTGGAGCCTGGGCCTCTGCCCCTTTTCTTCCACAGCCAGGGCTTGCATTAGGACATGTTGGCAGACGCGACCGTCTGTCACACAGCCACAGAGAAGTCACCACCTTTCGCTTTCCTTCAGGGTGAGCACCTTGGCAGGGGCACTCGGACACACATTTACTCTGGGACTCTGGTGGACTACCGGGATGACGAGGGGACTGCGGAGGAGAAGAGGATAAAAGTGATCCTCAAAGTCCTCGACCCCAGCCACAGGGACATCTCTCTGGTTGGTGCTCCCCCATTTTGGTCCAGAGCCCCCCTTCTAGTCAGAACCCCTTCCTTAGCACAGTCACAGCCAAGCCTTGGGCATCCCCTGCCTTGCTGCCTGGCCTGTGCTGCCTGTGGCTGCAGGTGGTGCCAGACAGAGGGAAGAAGCCAGGCGGTCTCAGGGCTCCCATACCAGTGTGGGAAAGTCCAGGGTCCCTGCCTTCCTGGGGTCCCTTGAGCTCCAGAGTGACACAGCAGGTCTGGCCTGGACATCTGCTGCCTCAGTTTTCCCTTCACTGACACAGCAGCTAGCACTGCATCTAGTAGCATTTTTTTAAACTAGTCTCCTGGCTGCAGCTCCTGGCCTGAGGACATTGCTGGGGGCCTGAAGCCGGGGAACCGTTTTCAGGGCAGGGGTGGTGACAGGTGAACTCCCCTGGCATGGGCCTAGCCGTTGCTCTGCCCACTCTCCCACAGGCCTTCTTTGAGGCGGCCAGCATGATGAGGCAGGTGTCACACAAGCACATCGTGTACCTGTACGGCGTGTGTGTGCGGGACGTGGAGAGTAAGTGTGCTGTACCGGCTGCGGCGGGCTGGGGGCTCAGCAGGCTGAACACCCTGCTCTGTGCTGCAGCATTTCGCCTGTGCCAGGCTGGGCGGGGACTCCTGGGATGGCACTTTGGCCCCTGCCTCGTGCCTGCCTCAAGGCTGAAGCTAGAGAAATAGGCAGCCTCTGCCTCTGCTTCCCAACATAGACTCAAAACAAGGGTTCTTTCTTGCTTTTTGCCCCTGTGTACTCTGGTTTATTTTCCACTGCACTGAGCTACATCTTCAGCCCTCTGGTTATTTTTGATTTTGAGACTTGGTCTTATTGAATTCCTAACCTGCCCAGGCTAGGTGCAAACTTCACAGTCCTGCCTCAGCCTCCCAGCGTGCTGGCATGACAGTGTGCCCCACCATGCCTAGCTCCCCTGAGGGCTTTGCTCCCAGGCCTGAAGTGTAGCTAATGACGCTCACATGTGAGTCAGTCTGGGAGCTGCTCCTCCACTGTGTGGTCGGAGGAGCCTACATCAGGCAGGACCAGGGCCTGCCCTGTGTGGCAACATCAGTCCCCCAGACTGGGAGTGTGGATCCTGCTGTCTCCACACTCTTGGATGAGGGCTGTGAGAGGTTGTCAACCTCTGAGAGGTTGTCAATGCTAAGGGCCTCAGGTCAGAGGAGGGTGGGGTGACTCGGCATCTGTACTGTGGTGGCTCTGTGGAGGGGGCAGTTCCTACCCTGAGACAAGCTTCCAGGGGGTTGTGTCTGCTGCAGATATCATGGTGGAGGAGTTTGTTGAAGGGGGGCCCCTGGACCTCTTCATGCACCGCAAGAGCGACGTCCTCACCACCCCGTGGAAGTTCAAGGTCGCCAAGCAGCTGGCCAGTGCCCTGAGTTACTTGGTAAGCTGGGGCAGTGAGCCTGGACTTGGTGGGACAGCTGCCCGGGCCGCTCTGTGGGTGGGAGGTACTGTCCACATGGCATGCACAGGAGTGAGGCACAGCTGCCCAGTACCTGTGTGGACTACCTAGGGGGTTGTCATGCTTCTCCCAAGCTGCAGCCACTCTGAGAGCCCCAAGTCAGTGGTGGGCGTGCAGCCTCAGGTCCACGTGTGAGTCCTACAGCATGTGATCATGTAGGGTGGGAAGGGAGGACAGGCTGCCTGCCAGACGCACCCTTTTTCCCTGCAGGAGGACAAAGACCTGGTCCATGGGAATGTGTGCACTAAGAACCTGCTGCTGGCCCGAGAAGGCATCGGCAGCGAGGTTGGCCCATTCATCAAGCTCAGCGACCCCGGCATCCCCGTCACTGTGCTATCCAGGCAAGGTGTGTCCCAGCCAGCCTTGCCCTTGCCTGGCTCCACTACCATGTGCCAGATGGGCATTGAGGGGTCCTGGGCCTCAGGGCCTCTGAGAGGCAGGGGGCCTGGGGGCCTGCTCTATGATTGACAGCTCTGCCAGATGCCCAGGTAGCTGGGGCACCCCTTACTCCCCGGTGTCCTGAGGGGTACTGTGCTGTGTGTCCTCATTGAGAGCCATAGCTCCGTGTGCTGAGGCCCATCGTGTGCAGCTGCAGGGTGGACCCACGCACTGCAGGCCTATACTGACGCCTGGCACCGAGCTCTGCTCTGCACACCACAAGGAGTGTTGCTCAGTAACTGCATCAGGAGTGGACCAGGCTTGGGAAGGAAACTGAGCTGCCCGTGATCTGCTCTGGAGAGGGAGAGGCACCTAGGGCTGTCAAGGGCAGGGAAGCTAGGGTTGGAGATGCTCACATGAGCCGGGAACATCCAGGAGAGGGTGGCATGGGCCTGTGGGCAGTGGCTGTGCAGGGATGGAGGATGTCCTCGATGTCCTCACATAGTCCATGGGCCCTGCGGTGCCCAGGAAGTGGCATGAGAAGGTTGGGGCCTGCCTGCCTCTGCTGCTGGGCCATGGGGTCACTCTGGAGGCCACGTACTGGCCTTGGGCAACTTGGGTGGGAGTGGCACAGGGTCTGCTGAGGCTGCTGGCTCTGGCTTTGCTTAGAGGCTACAGAGGGCACTGAGGGATGGTGTAGCGGATTTTCTAGACCTAAGTGTCCTGCACTGGTCACTGTGAAGCCCCTCGATGTTGACGCATGGTGGGACGGGGTCTCTGCTCCTGTCCTCTCTTTACCGAGCCTCTGTTCTTACATCCCTGCCCTGTGGCATGATGGGTGCCCTGCTGCTTTTGAGGCGGCAACCCTCCTGGGGGCCTGTGGTAAATGATGTCCCCTGGCCCTGCAGCCATACCAGAAGTGCCAGAGGGCCTGGGAGGACCTGAAAGTGAGGCCTGCCCTGGGGAACACCAGGGCTCCTGGGGCTGAGCTACTGTGCCTCTCCCCAGAGTGCATCGAGCGGATCCCCTGGATCGCCCCCGAGTGTGTGGAGGACTCCAAGAACCTGAGCGTGGCTGCGGACAAGTGGAGCTTTGGGACCACGCTCTGGGAGATCTGCTACAATGGCGAGATCCCGCTCAAGGACAAGACGCTGATCGAGGTGAGTCCTGCAGCTGGGCCCTGGGGTTCGGAGGCGCAGGGCTCCTGGAAGCCCCAGCCACAGGCTGCCACCGTGTGCTCATAGGCACCCCGCGGCCTCATGGCTGTGGAGGGGGTAGAAGCCCTGTACTGTGGCCCTGTTGAGATGAGTCAGGGCAACTGCACAGCCTGTGGTGCTGAGCCTGCTGTGCCTCAGGAGGGGAGTGGATACAGTGCCTGTGGGGACCAGGTGGCTATGAGTGGCCAGCACATGCATGGGAAGGTTCTTGGGGGCACCCAGGACTGGGAGTCTGGCTGCAAGCAAAGACAGGCGTGCGTGGCTTCACTTGGTTCCTTAAATTTCAGTTATTTCTAAATTTTGGAACAATAAAGCAGTTGAAACTTTGGAAAATACAAAAAAACTATTAAAAAATAGTCATTCCTGGTTACTGTTACAACATAGGCCTTGGCCTTGAGTCTGTCTGCATCTCCCAGGTAATGGGAGGCTGCACTAGGCACAGCTGTGCTTTCCCGTGAGTTCACAGATGTGCTGTGAATGCTAACTGCTTTGTTTACCTCTGACCCACTTAGTTCTGCGTTTGGCCTAAGGTTGCTGTCAGATCTCCTGCATCCTCACGTTGTGCATAGGGCCTTGCCCCTCTCCGCTTTGTCCTGAGCCCGCCCATGCAGTGTGCGTCAGAAGGCAGCAGGCTAAAGCTGCTCCCCAGGCCACCCCAGCCCGGAGAGCGCCTGGCTCCCTGGGGCGGAGTGCGGGCTCTGGGAACAGCCCTGCAGAGGTGGCTCAGACCCCAGGGGAAGGTGGGAAGGCTGGCAGTGCTCGTTCCCACTGAGCCCCTCCCTGCAGAAAGAGAGGTTCTACGAGAGCCGCTGCCGGCCAGTAACGCCGTCCTGCAAGGAGCTGGCTGACCTCATGACCCGCTGCATGAACTATGATCCCAACCAGAGGCCCTTTTTCCGCGCCATCATGAGGGACATCAACAAGCTGGAGGAGCAGAGTAAGAAGCTGCGAGCACTGCCGCAGGGCTGCGGGCAGGGCCAGGGTGCGTGCCCAGCGCCCACTTCTCACCGCTTTCTCTTCGGCTAGATCCAGACATTGTGTCTGAGAAGAAACCAGCTGCCGAGGTAGACCCCACCCACTTTGAGAAGCGATTCCTGAAGAGGATCCGTGACCTGGGAGAGGCAAGTGACCCTGCTTGTGGGCTAGGGTCTGCCTCTGCTACGGCAATCGCAGGCCACCTCTGGTCCTGGTCAGAGTGTGCAGGGCCCCCGGCTGCCTCTCGGGGAGTGCTTCTCCCCATTCCACAGGCTGCAGGTTGCGTGTCCTTGCCTGCCCATGTGACCGTGTCATGGCTGGAGCTGCCCTGGGGATAGATGTGTGGCTGTAGGGAGCCTCTGTCTCCGCCTGTCCTGGGGGTGAATGTCTGGTGGAGGGCCCTGAGTGGGGACGAACGGCTGGCACAGAGGGCACCAGCAGCTCTGCCCACATCCTGCGAGGGCATCTCTGGGAGCAGTGTGACTAGAGGAGCGCCCAGAGTCTTGTTCCCCACGCAGCCTTCTGTGGTCCCTGTCTCTGTGGTCCTTGTCTCTGAATGCAAGCTGTTGGGCCCCAAGTGTCTACCCTGTGCCAGTGGCCATGCTGGGCGTTCTCACAAGTATAGGGCCTGGTCCATCAGACACCTGCTGCTCTTGCCCTCACCTGGGCTCTGTAATGGGGGGCCATGAGGCCAGGAGCAGAGGGGGCTGCCAGCCTCCTGAGGACAGCTGTGTCACGCCAGCCCGATAGCCAGGCCTGCATCCCTCCCTCCAGGGCCACTTCGGCAAGGTGGAGCTCTGTAGGTACGACCCCGAGGGGGACAACACTGGAGAGCAGGTGGCTGTCAAGTCCCTCAAGCCCGAGAGTGGAGGCAATCACATCGCTGACCTGAAGAAGGAGATCGAGATCCTGCGAAACCTCTACCACGAGAACATTGTCAAGTACAAGGGCATCTGCACAGAGGATGGTGAGCGGCCACCTCTTCCTGGGGCCCTGTACCCTGCCCTGGTGCCACACTGGTACCACTTGGAGCAGTGGCACCCAGCTGTTCCCATGCTGGTGCAATGCTAGTGAGGCAGGTTGTGTGGTGCCAGCTACATCAAGGTAGGAGATCCAAAGTAGTAGTTACTATCACATGTAGGTGTTTCTTTTTTATTCTTTCAGCAGTACCAGGGGATGAACCCCGCGCCTCTCTACGGAGCTACTTCCCAGCTCCCTTTATTTTCCATCTTGTGTTTGGAGACAGGCTATAAGTTTGATCTGGGCTCAAACTTGTGAGTCTCCTGCCTCAGCCTCCCAGAGTGTTGGAATTATAGCCCTGCACTATTATGCCTGGCATGACATTGTAAGACTCATATCTTTCTGCAAGCCAGCATGTGGCTGTTTTTGTGTATCTTTTGGCACTGGTAGTGAAACCAGTAGGGCATATCTGTAATCACAGCTACTCAAAAGGCTGAGGGAAGATGGTCTTGACTTGGAGGTCAGTGTGGACAACGCAGCAAGACCGTGTCTGAAAATGGAAACAAAAACAATAAAAACGAACTGCTAGTGAAAGGGCAGGACTCATAAATTTTAAAAATTCTCGTTTGCTTAGTGGTGACAGTGTGGAGGCTGTGTTCTCCTGCCGAGGACTTGTGGTAAGGGCCTGGACCTGAGTGTCACGCCCTCCCTCCTGGGGACCCACAGTCCCCAGAGCAGGAGAGCCTGTGGGTCAACAGGGCCTCAGCAGGCCATGGCTTCCCCTAATAGGTGGCACTGGAATCAAGCTCATCATGGAGTTTCTGCCCTCTGGCAGCCTGAAGGAGTATCTTCCCAAGAACAAGAGCAAGATCCATCTCAAGCAGCAGCTCAAATATGCCGTTCAGATCTGTAAGGTACAAAGCAGGCACCTAGGCAGCATCTAGCCCTGCTCGCTCCTTGGGGCCTGGGTTTGTCCCTGGCGGGGGGTGGGCAATCGCAGGCCTGGTGGAGCATGCCTCTATGCAGTGAGCAATGTGCGGTGAGGCTGCTTTTGTGGAGACCCCTGGGAGCAGGTGCAAGTGTAAAGCAGAACAGCGCTAGTGCTCTGAGGGGTACACTTTCTATGTGAGCCCTGGATGACCTGAGCGGGGCTCTGCCCACTGTCCCCAGGGCATGGACTACCTGGGTTCCCGGCAGTACGTCCACCGAGACTTGGCAGCCAGAAACGTCCTGGTGGAGAGCGAGCACCAGGTGAAGATTGGGGACTTCGGGCTCACCAAGGCCATCGAGACTGACAAGGAGTACTACACAGTCAAGGATGACCGCGACAGCCCCGTGTTCTGGTAACAGAGCTGAGCCCCGGGGCTCCTGCTGCCCAGGGCTCATCCCCCTTGCTCTGGCCTGATTTGAGGTCAGGGAGAAATCCCCAGGGAGCACAGTTCCAACTGCTGTGCAGATGCAGGGTGAGCAGACCCCGAGCCTCGCTGGCCTGGCCCCATGTGGTGGGCCTGACCAGGGCTGCACTTACGGCTCTGAGGAACGTCTGCTCCTGCCTCAGCGTCCACGCGGGCCTAGAGCAGATAGGAGGGGCACTGGGCAGCGTCAGGGAGGCCCCATCTCCCTGGCTAGAAGGTGGGGTGCTGGCCATGGTGCCCTCCGCCCTGGGTCTTCATCAGGGAACTTATAGGTACCCTCACCACAGCTCCTGTAAAGCTGGCTGGTGCCGCAGGGTACACAGCCCAGACAGGGTGGGCCGTCCCCCGCCCCCACCACTGGCTGGGCCTGCCTCACTACAGTGCGGGGCCGGCACCAGAGGTCGGTGAAGTAGGCTTGGGTGGCTTCGGGGTTTTTGGAAGCTGACCAATCTGAAGGAGGGCAGGACGTGTGCAGGGCCAGGAGTTGGCGCTCAGGCAGCCGAGTTTCCAGGCTGGGTGTCCTCACCGAAGAGACTAATTCAAACCCTGGACGCAGAGGTGGCAGGGCTGGAGCCACTGAGCAGTGTGACGAGGACAGGTGGGGAGGGTGAGATGGCACAGGCTTGGGAGAGCTCAGGAAAGTAGGCTTGGGTCCAACACTTGGCTTGGCTGGTGCAGGCTTCTTAGCAGCATGGGCCACTCGGGGAGACCCTGCTGACTTGAGGCAGTCTACTGAGTGCTGTGGGCGGGCAGTGCACGTGCAATACCCCAGCGCGCCTCCAGGACTGGAGGACTGGTCCCAAGCTATTTGTTGTGCGTGCTGGTGCCTCCCTCCTCAGACGTGAGGGCTGCTCTGCTTTCCTTCAGGTACGCACCAGAGTGCTTAATTCAGTGTAAGTTCTACATCGCCTCTGACGTCTGGTCTTTTGGGGTGACGCTGCACGAGCTGCTCACGTACTGTGACTCGGACTCCAGCCCCATGACTGTGAGTTTCACCTCCATCCACACCCTAGCCCAGAGCAGATCCCTGCTTGGCCAATGGACCACCAACACCACCACCACCACCACCACCCCCCCGCGCGCGCACATCACCCCAGGAGGGGACACACTGTTGCCCTACTCGCTGGCTTTAGTGCCGACACTGAGGCAGAGTCCTCGCAGCCCGACCCTCCTTCCCTGGCTCTGGTGTGTGTGGGGGTGAGGGAAACTTTCCCAGGGTGGGCAGCCTGGGGAGGGCATGTGTGGGTCCCCTAGACTCCGGGCTGGGGCTGTTCTACTGCACAGCCCCAGAGGCAGGGTGGCGGGTAGGGCCAAGGACATGGATCACAGGCTGATCGTGGGGGCTAAGGGCTCTGCGTCTTCTAAAGACACTGAGGAGAAAAGCATTTTCGTTACTTTAATTGCCAGTTAGTTCTAGCAGTCTGTTCAGTTTTTGTGCGAGTGGGTGTGAAGTCAAGCATTTTGTTCGGTCTTGTTTTATGCATAGTTGTTCCTGAAAATGATAGGCCCGACTCATGGCCAGATGACGGTGACCAGGCTTGTGAACGCCTTGAAGGAAGGGAAACGCCTGCCTTGTCCGCCCAACTGTCCCGATGAGGTATGCAGGTTGCACAGACAGGAAGCGTACTCCCACCAAGTTTTCACAAGAGGGTTGCCAGCAAGGGCTGGGGGTGGGTAGGGCAGGGTAGAAAGTGCTTTTGGAGGTGGCACCTTGGAGACACTAGCTTGGGTCAGGGGACAGAGATGTTCAGGACATGGATTCTTGGGGTGTCCCAAGCCAACCCCAAAGGAAGTTCTGACGGGCTTCTTGTGAAACACTCAGTAAGGCCCTCATGTGTGTGTCTCCCGCTCAGTGCACATCCCAGCAACTCCTCCACCTGTGTGTGGGGTGAACTGAACCTCAGGACTGCAGTCCGGACTGCCGGGCCCTGCCAAGTGCAGAGGGCGCAAGGTGGGGTCACCAGTGCCCTTAGTGGCCACAGTGGCGACTCAGGCTTCACAGTGTTCATGTTACTTTGAACCGTGGTCCATACGCTGAATCTGAATTTCTGTGTTTAGATGGTTGAGATAATTCTGTAGTCTCATTAAGGAAAAGCCATCCTACATGTCTAAAATTATTTTCTTACTCAGTGTTTCTGTAATTTTCAAAAAAGCTTCCTGATATAACAACATTTTTAAGTTACTGCTTTTTTTTTTTAACTTTTGTACAGGTTTATCAGCTCATGAGAAAATGCTGGGAATTCCAGCCCTCTAGCCGGACAACCTTCCAGAGCCTTATTGAAGGGTTTGAAGCACTTTTAAAATAAGAAGCAAGAGGTAACATTGAAATTCCACTGTTTATCCAGCCCGCCTACCACAGCGAATACCCAAGACGTTTGTAAAAAGTGATGGAAAAGCTTGCGTTCTGTCTGAAAAGTCCTGCAGCAGACTTGGGTGTGTATACATAACGCACACTGGGTGCCGGCCACATGTAGAAACTTCCTCTTTCAGTTGGGCACCTCTTAAGTCCAGTGACAATGACAGCCCAAGTCCTGGGAAGCACCTAAGCACTCCTCGTGGAAAGAACGCCCCCGTGGCGGCACATACCGAGCAGGACTGGTGCGGGATGGGTCAGGCATGTGCCCGTCTAGGCGACTGCTCCCCCCAGGCCTGGGTGGCCTGGCTGCTTTCTGGCACGTTACCCTTGGGCAGGGGCAGATGGCCTTGGTGGCCAGTCCTGCTACAGTGCCCTCAGGTTTCAGCAGCCCTGCGGGGCGGGCCAAGCGCTCTGAGGCCCCAGCCCATACTAGGCCAGTGCGCTCCGTTCCCTGCGGGGCTGCGACTTGGAGCTGGACTGGGGGCGCAGCTGCCACTCCCACACTGCTCATGGGCTCCGCTGCTGCGTACCCTGGCTCTGCATGGGACAGTGGGATCTGCGCCTGCTGCATGTGACGTCTTGAGAACCCACCGTGCCCACGCCGTCCCCAGCGTTCTCCAGCTGCGCAGACTCCCGGATCTGGATGCTCTGACACACGCTTCAAAAATGCTGCCGCTGTGGAGCAGGCTATGTGGCCCGGTGGGGTGCTGTGTGCAGGGAGAGTGTGTACCCAGACACCAAGCTGCACCTACAGTTTCCAGCGCCAGCCACCAGCACAAGGGCTAGTCACTATTCTGACCTCTCCCAGAGGTGCAGAACTTGGAAGAAAAGACCCAGCTAGCGGCTCTAGAGCTCAGGATCCACACAGCCATTCTTAGTTTGCTCAACATAGCCAAGTAACCCCAGATGTTAGTCTCTTGAGTCCGTGTGAGCCATGAGGTTCTTTGTGACCCAGAGTCTGCGCAGCCTTTGTCAGTGCTGCCGGCAGGTGTCCGACACCTCCCTCTTCGCCTCCGGTGCGAGTGGTCAGGATGGCTGCGGGGGGTGAACTTGCCACCTCGACAGGCCCATTTCCCTACATCATAGCTTCTCTGTCCGTGTCAAACCTGTGGCCGTTCTGTATGCACTTTGTTTACTCTTTATACAAATAAACGTGCTAGAGACCTCACGTGCATACGCCTTTCAGTATGAAGCGCTCCTGTGCATAGCGTCTCAGTAGTTTGCTTACACGGCGCAGTAACGGGACAGGCCCTGGGAGAGGCTGGGTAATGGTCCTTACCCCCGGCCCTCCTCATTCGTGCTCCCCTGTGGGGTCCTCAGTGGTACAGGCCAGCCTGGGTGGTGAGTCCACATATGCTGTCATCAACATCTCCATTTCAGGCCTGCAGCCTCCTGCTCTGCTGTTGCCGCTCTGCCGTGAAATCTGTGGCCTCCTTTTCCTCTGTGTGCACTGTTGCAGTGGTAACCAAGCACTCAGAGCCAAGAGCTGCGGGAGGAGGGCAAAAGGGCAGGGATGGGCACCGTCAGCGCCGCCTCCTGACACCATTGTAGGGCATGGGCTGCTCAAAAATGGCCCAGCTTAACTTCCCAGCTGTCCTTTTCCAACCCAAGCAGTACACACATAAATTAGACCAAGGAAAGTTCTTTACAAGGCTTGCAACACAGGCACCAGTTCTAGACAGACTGATTAAAGGCAGGAGAACTACATTTTAATCAAACATGGTAAGTCCCAAAGTGGTATTTTGCTGAGCTGATACTAAAGAGTAGGGTGACTGAAAGCTCAGACTCCATCCAGCACAGTAAAGAAACCTAAAATTCCAGATGGCAAGGGTTCCTCATGCATTTGATGCCAGTCTTCAGAAAACGGTGACGTCAGAGTCACATTGATAGACAAATCGGGTGAAGTGGCTGACATCTCTCAGCCTATGCTGACCTAAGAGACAAAGCAGAGGGTGAGGTGTGGCTTATCGGTGACCTAGAAGCTCCCCACAGACTCCTCAGGAAAGGCGGCACTGACTGCTGAACAGAACTGTGGAACAGCAATTGACAGATCAAAGGCCTGTGTGGTTATGATGTCTTCACATGTCGTCCTATGAAATGCATGGAAACCTGTGTCCCTGCCCTTAAAGTCTGTCCCAGAAGTTAAGGTGGGTCTTGAGCTGAAAAGAAAGGACAGGCCATTGGCCATGAAGTCCAGGCTCAGCTGTGCCCTCTGGTCTTTGTCAGAGCTCCTCAGCCTGCTGCTTGGTATGGAGTGGCTACCGACAGTATGTGAGCATGAGTATGTTCCACGAAACTGGGCTGAAAGTTTGGTTTCATGGATGCTTCCTGCCATAAGTTTTCTCCCCTCTCCCAACCACTGAAAACTGAACATTCTTACCTTGAGGGCTGCCCAGAGGTAGGCAGTAGAGCAAAGTGGGCCCTAGTGTGCCATGCCCTGTGTTAGATGACCTCAGTTTACCCCTAAAATAACTTGTCTCCTGGAAGGTGTGACTACACCTTAACCATGCTATTGGTTCACTGGCACCCTGCTGGAGTGTGGGCTGTAGAATTTGGATTGCCATCCCCGCACTCGACACTCTCACAGTTAGAGGAAAAGCTCTAAAAATCCGTACATGAAGCTACTTCTAGGGAATGCAAACTCAAATGCACACTGGCTTATAAGAAATTCATTCTAAGGCTGAGGAAACAGCTGTTTCCCATTTATTGCTTTAGATTTTATATGTGATGTCAAAATTGTTCCCAGTCCTAAAACAAGGGATATTGGGACAGTGTTAGTTTTTCCAAAGATTTGTAAGTGAATGTCACATTAGTCAAGACACAGTTAATTCTGGTGCAGAATGTCCTCAGACGGTGTCTCTTATTGCTGCTTATGTGTGATTTGGCAGTTCTGCCTGCTGTGTGACACTGTTCCTCCTGGGAGTAATGGACCCGTATTGAAGGCTATGGCTAGTCTGGGGGAAGTTAAGGCAGCACTAGGCAGCGCAGTTGCTGCCAGGAACAGAGGAGGTGTCGAGAAGGACTCCACTCAGTACACGCGCTTCTTCTTCAAGTATGTCTCCACGTAGTATACGCCTGTGCCCTGGGCCTGCTGCTCCATGTGGTCCCCGGCGCCACCTTCAGGGGTGGAGAGCAGATAGGCTGCGCTGCGCTTCTCGGTCCTGAAAGAGGACACCTGTGAAGACAAAAGTGTAGGTTAACAGCTGCGTTAAACCGTGGTGGTAATCAGAGTTGCCAAGACTAACTTCCATCACCATCACTGGATCCTGAGAAGGTCCCATCAGCCAGTGAAATGGGAAGAGCCGCCGAGGAGTATGGAGTGTGAGAGAGCAAATGAAGTATTTTTAAAACTACAGACTGGCAGGAGAATGGTAGAGCAGTGAGCAGTAACAACTCAGCCACTCAGATCCAGAAGGCAGACATCGGAAAATAACATCCTGGGGAACTAAAAAGAGGAAGCAGATTCCTGGAAACCAGGGAAGATCTGACAGGAGAATTTGACCCACACAGAAATGGAAGAGATGGAGGGCAGCAAAGGGCAGTCAGTCTGTTCCCTGGCGAGCGGCCCCTGGCTCACAGCAAGGGGCAGCCAAACACGGTGCGGTGCGGTGTGGTGCGGGCTGGGGCCCAGAGGGCCTGGGGCGGGTGTGGCTGGGGAAGGGCTGGTGGGCGCTGCCCCCACTCGAGTCCTTCCACAGCCAGCGCTGTGAGTGACTTCAGGCCAAGCACCTGCCATACCCCGGGGAGAGTGCTTGGGCAGGGGCCATTCTGAGATGCAGAGCATGTGCAGATGGCTTCACCTCAGAGCTCCCAGCATTATGTTCGCACAGTGACTGCCTGAGACAGCCATGGGAGACAGCCACAGTCAGAGCGGGCAGGAGAGACCCAAAAGGGGTCACCTAGAGGCCCCACACCTGTGGTCAGAGGCCGGGCCCAGCCTGCGGTGCTCTGGGTTAGGAAGTCCCAGCATTGGCACCCTTGCCCTAATCCTCCTGCCTACTGGCGCCTGCATCCTGCATGGATCTGGGCACTTTATTATTTTTTCCTTTCTCTTTTTCTTTTATCTTCTATTTCTCATTAGTTGTTACCTTTACCTAATGTGCAAACATCCTTCTGCTCCTGCATAGCATCCTTTGTCCCATTTCTCTCTCATATAGTTTGTTTCACATTTTTTCTCTCCTTATATCTTTAATAGTACAGCCATAAAGCATTATTAATCTTTGGATAATTAACTATGTTACTGTTGAATTACTTTCTACCATTAGTGGAGACAAATAGCTTTTACATTTGGCACCTATTAGCTGTAAGTCAGTATGCGGGTTTTAATGTTTACACCATAGTTGAGTTCTTAAGGGTTCAGGGCGGTCGGTACACGATTGGTTTTTCAGGTATGTTAATACCCAGTTCATCTTTGGCAATACTAGTGTAGCTGATTTGCCTAACATGGCCAGAGTCATATACTTGCTTCTACCAGTGGGTTTGCTCTATAAGCCAACAGCCAGATTACATGTGTGATACTCAAAATACTGGAGTTCATTCCCCAGAGGACTTGGTACTGCACCTGTTTCTCTCCTCCTGAATTAACTGAGGTGCTCAGGTCTTGGGGCTGAGGCACACTATAGTTAGCCAAGCCCAAAGTACACCACTGAAGAGATGTCTGTACTAGCAACAAAGTCTAATATGTCCAAAAACCTCAGCAGAAAACAAAACAGCAGACACATAAGGCAACACAGTGTCTCCCACAATTTTCACCTGCCCTGAAGACAATCCTGGGGGGCTTCAAGGGGCAGAAGAGCATAGGCCACCACTCAGATTACTTGAAAGGATAGCAGAAGAGGTCAGAAAACAGATCAAAGAAGAGCTCAGTGGGATCACAGAAGATCTAAATACACAGATACTGGAACTCAACCAAAAGGATTCAGGAGCTTTCAGAAAACAATAAAAAGCTAGCTGAGTGAAACAAAATAATGCAAAATGAAAGACTAGCAAAGAATTAGAGTCCATGAAGGTTAAAATCAGGAATCCAGGAAATTAACAATTGTATTGATGATATGAGCAGCAAGAGCAGCAGTGTGAGGACAGAGTTTAGGACTAGGCACCTTCAAAACCAGCTAAGACACTTCAAAAGCAGCAAGAGAACATAAAAGGTGATACCAACCGCTGCTAGATGGTGCAAAGTAAGACTTGAATAGAAAATAAGATAAATTGGATTAAAAAAAAGACTGTTCACAGCCAGACATGGTGGCACGTGCCTGTACCCCAGCACTCAGGAGGCTGAGGCAGGAGGTCTGCAAGTCCAAGGCCAATGTGGACCACATAGTGAGTTCAATCCCAGCC
Organism: Dinomys branickii; assembly: GCA_004027595.1. NCBI lineage: Eukaryota > Metazoa > Chordata > Mammalia > Rodentia > Dinomyidae > Dinomys > Dinomys branickii. The sequence goes on from PVLD010004490.1 coordinate 43,853, forward strand.
TGGACTGCATATGAGCCCCTGACTCAAAAAAAAAAAAAAAAAATCCTGTTCACAGAAATAATGGCAGAAAATTTCCCAGATATAGAGAAAGACATATGCAGGTAAGTGAGCCATATAAAACCCATATAACCATGAGCAAAAGAACCTCTTTCCCACCACATTATACTCAAGGTACCAGAAGACCATCACAGGATGAAATCTTAAAAGCTGTTGGACAAAGGCAGCAAATCACATAGAAAGGTAAACCCATTAGAATTACAGAAACAACACAAACCTTAAAGGTAAGGGGGGCTTTCAGTGCAGTGTTTTAAGCCTTAAAAGATAGCTTCCAACCCCAAATAATGTGTCCTGCAAAACTCTTTCAAAATTGATTGGGAATTGAGGTATTTCCATAACAAGGAGCACTGCAAGAAATTCATGACCACCAAATAAGCATTACAAAGAACTCTCAAGTATATCCCAGAAAGAGATGGTGAGGCTAACAATGCCAGAGAGTCAACATGAATGATACACATGGTGGGCAGCTAAGCAGAAGAGGAAATCGGCAATAGGAAAATAATGCAAGGACATAAATACCTTGGTTATAACTCAGTAATAACTCCCCGTGTGAATGGCAAAACCCAAAGATACGCAGCATAGAAGACATTTAATTCAAAAAGAAATTCACAGATTAAAAATCAAAGAGAAAACCATAGTATTCCACACAACCAGGGGAAAAGCAAGAGTAGCTATCCTAACTGACCAGAAGAGACAAGGTCACTGCATAGCAGTTAAGGAAAAAATTTAATAGAGATAACAATTATAAACATATGCACCAAATAAATACCAGCGCCCCAAATTCATAACATCAGCACTAATTGACATGAAGTGAGTTAAAAACCAAAGCAGTTGTAATGGGGATCTCAATACTCCACTGTCACAAACGATCACCTAGACCAAAAAAAAAAAATCAAAAACCATACCATAGTCAAATCAAACCTTCAAACAGATGTGCTTAATAGTTATGTACAGGGAGTTCCATCCAACAATAGAATACACATTTTTCTGTGGAGCACATGAGACTTTCTCCAAAACATCCATATTATATGCTTAAGCAAATACAAAAAAATCAAAATTATCCCATGAATATTACCAGGTCATAGTACAGTGAAATTAGAAAATAATGCAAAAGAAACCACAGAAACTATGCAAACACATGAAAATTAAGCAATACCCACTTGAATAATCAATAGGTGACAGAGGAAATCATGGAAGAAGCTAGTTCCCACAGTCAAATGATAATGATAGTATGACATTCCAGAACCTCTGGGACGCACAGCAGTCCTAAGAGGGAAGTTTGTAGCAGTGGAAGCCTACATCAGAAAGGTAAAGCAAGCTCAAGTAATAACCTAATAAGACACCTAACAGTTCTAGAAAAACAAGAACAATTAAAACCCAAAATCTGGTACAAGGAAGTAAATTATAAAGATCAAAGCAGAAAGTAATGAAATTAAGACTAAAAAACATAATGAGTTGGTTCTTTGAGAGAATCAACAATAGACAATTTTACCAAAATAACCAATTTTACCAAAATAAGGAAAGACCCAAATCCATGCAATTAGAAATGAGAGAGGCAAAATCACAATGGATTCTGCCCAAATCCAGCAGATCACAGGTAAGTACTTTAAGAGCCTCTACTCTTTAAGAAAATGGAAGTTCAGAAGAAATAAATTCCTAGACACATGAACTACCAAAGCTGAACCAAAAATATAAAAAAATCCTGACTAATCCAACATAAGTCAATGAAGTTGAAGAACAAAAAAACTACTCACTAAGAAAAGCCCAGATCCTGGCAGACTCATTACCAAAGTCTTTAAATACTTTAGAGAAGATCTAATACCAGCACTCCTCAAACTCTTTAATGAAATTGAAAGGGAAGCAGTACTCCCCAAATCATTCTTGGAAGCAAGCATTACCCTGACTCCAAAGCCAGAAAAGGACCCAACCAAAAAGAACTACAGGCAAATTTCTTTAATGAATACTGACGCAGAAATCCTCAAGAAGATACTGGCAAACAGAATGTACCAAATCATCAGAAAGGTCATATACCACAGCCAAGTAGGATTCATTCTAAGGCTACAGGGATGGCTTAACATACACAAACTAATATATGTAATTCATCACATAAATAGGAGCAAAGACAGGAACAATATGATTACCTCACAAAAAGTATTTGACAAAATCCAATGCCTATTCATGGTAAAAAGCCTTAAAATATATAGAGAGAATAATATCAGTATGATAAATGGCACCTATGACAAACCAGTGGCCAATGTCATGCTAAGTGGAGAAGCTAAAGGCTTTCCTTACAAAACCAGGAACAAGGCAAGGATGTCTCTCGACACTCTTGTTCAATGTAGTTCTTAAAACTCAGTCACAGCAATTTAGGCATGATAAGGAAATGAAAGACACATAGATAGGAAAGGAAGAAGTTTTAAGTCTTGTTTGAAGATGACATGATCTTCTACATAAAAGACCCAAAAACTCCACCAAAAGAATCCTAGAATTAATAACCAAATCCAGTAGCATAGAGGATACAAAATCAGCACTCAAAAATCAATAACATCACTGTACACCAATAATAAACTCACAGAGAAATTAGGAAACAACTTTCACAATATCTTCAAGAAAAATGAAATATTTAGGAATTAACCTAACCAAGGAAACAAAAGTACACTACTTAGAAAAGGAGATTGAAGAGGACATCAGAAAATGCAAGATATCTCCTGTTCCTGGATAGGCAGAATGAATATAGTCAAAACACCCATACTTCTAAAACTGTTAAACAGATTTAACACAATTTAATCTAAATACCAATAGCATTCCTCAGAGAAGTAGAGAAAATAATCCTAAAATTCATGGAACCTGAAGAAACCCAGAATACCAAAAGCAACTAAGGGCGATGAGGGAATGGCAAAGGGTATCACAGTCCTGAACTTCAAGTTCTCCTACAAAGCTACAGTGATAAAAACAGCACAACATTGGCAAAAAACCCATAAAACAGATTTGTGGGTCAACAGAACAGAATAGAGGATGCCAAAACAACTCCACACACACTCAGCTATCTGACCTTTGACAAAGGGGCCAAATACTCTGGCTGGAGGAAGACAGCCTCTTTAACAAATAAGTGCCTGCCTGATAATCGCAAGGTCCTGAGTTCAATTGCCAGTACAAAAAAAAAAATGGTGTTGGGGAACAAGGCAGCAGAGCGGACACAGAGATGCAGATCTTCGTGAAGCCCCTGACAGGCAAGACCATCACCCTTGAGACAGAGCCCAGTGACATGACACCGCTGAGAATGTCAAGATCAGGAGGGTGCCTCCCTTGACCAGCAGTGCCTGTTGTTTGCCAGCAAAGAGTGGAGGGTGGCTGGACTCTGACTACAACAACCCTAAAGAGCCCCCCTGCACCTGGTGCTTCGCCTGCCCAGCTAGCTCAGAAACACACCTGTGACAAGATGACCTGCAAGCGCTATGCCCGCCTGCACCCTGAGCCATCAACTATGGCAAGAAGGGTGGCCACGCCAATACCTGTGCCCCATGAGTTCCAGTAAAGCAGGCAGGTGGTGTGCGCAGAAGTCTCAATGACAATGTGGTGGAGTGTGATGGATGCCAAACCCTGGTGTCCAGAAATAACCCAGTTTTCGGGCTCCTGCCCTCCACACTGCCCTGGAGTGGGCAGCTGTTTCCCACACTGGCAGGGAGATCACAGCCTGCACTCTCCTCCCTGTTCTTGCTTGTGTGGCCAGCATGATAAGCTTGTTGCAGCAGACTGTATCACAGCAGCCAAGTCCTTACGGGCGGCCCAGGTCAGTGGCCAGCTTCCCACCGTGTTACAGTGAAAACTGTGACTGTCCTGGAGCCTCTGCCGGTCAGTTTTAAAAACTGGCGCCAAGTGCAGGGGAACAAAGGCCTCAGCTTGAGCTGGGACAACTAAGGCCACATCACACTCGGTCTCCAGGTGCAGCCTGGGTTTGAGGGGCACCTCGGGAGGAGTCTCACTTTGGCTTGGATGCTCCCTGTGGGAAGGACACCTGTGGTTTGCTTGAAGTCATCAAGGAGGGGCAGGGGTGGGGACAGATGGGTTGAGAGGCTGTGGTTGACAGTTCCACAGGTCTGGTAGCCTCCTGGTCCTGCCGAGCCCTTGCCAACCCTGGGCTCTCAGTCATGTTCCTGTATCCTGTGCCTGCTGGGCAGGTCACTGCTGCCAGTGTGCTGGGACACCAGACGGAGACTCTGCCTTACTGGCTCCTCCCCTTCCTCCTACCACAGTTGACCACGGTGAGGACCTGAGCCTTGGGGAGGCCTTCGACGCCACTTCGCTCTCCTCCCGTGAGAGCCCCACACCAGGGGTCAGCCTGAGTCTCCTCTGTGCCCTGGCTCTCCATCTCATGCCAGGGACTCGCTTTTTCATTCAAGGGTATCCCAGCAGTGCCACCCCCTGCAGGGCGAGGGCCCCCAGATCCATTAATTCAGCAAAGTTCCACACTGTGGGAACTATAGTGAGGACAGGAAGTGAAACGGGAATTAACTTAGTTAGCCCTTCTGCAAGAAACATTTCTGACATTTTATTTTAAAACATTTTTCTTTCTCCCATTGTTAAAAAATATTTAAAAGCAACAAGTTTCATTTTGTAACATTAAGACATACTGGCAAGAAAATGTCTCTCAAGCCAGGCGTGGTGGTGCATGCCTGTAATCCCAGCACTCAGGAGGCTGAGGCAGGAGGATCATTGTGAGTTCCAGACCAGCCTGGGCTACAAAGTGAGCTCAAGGCTAGCTTGTCTCAAAAAAAAAAAAAAAAAAGACAATGTCTCCTACACACACACACACGGTTCCAAGTTCCACTCCATTCCTCCTTATGTGCATGATGTTAGGTACTACCTTTGGACTTCATAATTTATCCTCACAAACGTACTGTGCCCCATTCAAAAGGGGGGACCTGACCACCTCTCAAGAGTCAGTGGCCACCCCAAGGTACACAAATTACACATCTTGAGTAAGTTTAATAAACACTTTTTAAATACCAAAATACAGCATTAAAACTGTTTGAAAAATCAGACTGAGAAGTTACAGTCGCAATTCAAAACTGAATTCAGATTTCCTTACACTACATCCTGTTCTTTCATTGATTTTTTTGAACATTGAAAAGACTGGCCCCGTGTGGTGGCACACACTTGTAATCCCAGTACTCGGGAGGCTGAGGCAGGAGGATCACCATGAGTTCAAGGCCAGCCTGGGCTACAAAATGAGCTCAAGTCCAGCCTGAACTGCATAGCGAAAACCTGTCTCAAAAAAACCGTGATCTGACAGCTGAAAGACTGTACAATAGGTAATTTTAAGTAAATTTTAAGTGTGCTTTCCCTAATTAGTTTTAACCAAAATCGCTTTTTAAAAGTAATTTCTAGGTTATTGTCTCGCCGAAATACAGATAAGGCCGCGTTCCCAGGTTGTCACTTATGGATGGCTTGGTTTGGAGCAGATGGGGCTGGAGCTGGGTTGCAGATGACTTGCCCGACTCGACCCGTTCCTAACTCGCGGCTGCACGGTTTGGCCGCTAGGTGGCAGCGGCGGGCTCCGGACTTAGGTTCGCTTTTGGGCTGCTTCAGCCTTGCGCCCCTCATTACCAATCTGCAGCTTCCGGGCCGGATCTACCCCAGCATCTAGGGTGACTGGGTCACCTCATGCGCATGCACAGCACCGTCCTGCTGCCGAGCTCGCAGTGCAAAGGAAAAGCCGGTCGGTCCGCAGCGCAGCCTGGCGGGGTGGAGCCCGGCTTTGGAGCCCACGCTGGCGCACGAGCCTCGACGGCGGGCCGGGCGGTCCCGCTCGGACTGTGGCCGGCTCCGGGGTCATCACCGTGGCCTCGACCCCGCCCCTGTGGAGCCGCCCTGGCCCCGCTGGCGGGGACGCTGCGAGTTCTGACCACTGCCCCGGTCCCGGCGAGTTCCGCTCGCAGTCCCGTGTTCCAGACGTCCGGCTGCAAACGCCGGCTGCGGCTCAGAGGTAGTGCCCGCGGCCAGACCCAGTCGGGAGCATCGATTCACCTGCGTGGCGTCGGCCGTCCTGCCAGCTCGCTCCCGCGCCCTCCATCTGGTGCAGCAGACGTTTGTCTTTAACAACCAGGATCCAAATTTGCTGATATTCACAAGTTGCACAACAATCACAGTCTGACTCGGGAGCATTCTTATCAGCACAGAGGACCCCGCGTGTGTCGGCAGTGTCCCCGCTCTCCGCCCTGCGGCCCTGGTAGCTGCGTCTATCACTTTTCTGTGCACTGGCCGTGGGGCACCCAGGGCGCAATCCCTCGCATCCGAGCCCTCCCAGGCCTGCTGCTTCCCGCCTCGCGGGACTCCGCTCTCCCGTGCAGACCTGGGTGTGATCCATGTGTCAGCTGTGGGGCTGCGGCAGCAACCCTGGTGTGCAAACTGCTTTCGGACGTGGGAGTGCAAGCCTGGGCCTCGTGGCGTCTCATACTTGGAGTCGCTGGGCTCTTGGCAAAGCGGGAGCCTCATTTACACCCACTCAGCCGTGTGTGTGTGTGTGTGTGTGTGTGTGTGTGTGTGTGTGTGCGCACGCGCACGGCTTCCACCTCTCCCGTCCCTGCCAGGGTTCAGCTTCCTTCCTTCACCCTTCGGGATGCGCTGTCCCAGCTGACCTGTGTTCCAGTCTCTGGATTCCACCTGTTCTAATCTGTTCCTCATGGTTATAGTAATCTCCAAAGTTTCCCTTTTATTCTTCTAGTTTCCTCCTCTCTATCGGTATTTTTTCATGAGACTTTGTGCCCACACTTTCTTTTAGTCTTTTGTGTGTGGCTTCCTTTCATTCCTTAGAGATATTTGAAATCTCTGTCTCCCTAGGCACGGTTGCTGTCACCTATAATCCTGGCTGTCCTGGGGGCCGAGGCAGGAGGATCACAAATTCAGACCAACCGAGGGAATTTAGGGAGATTGTGTTTTAAAAATGAAATTAAAGATGAGATGAACTCAGTGGTAGAGTGCTTGCCTCACGTGTGCAAGGACTCTGTTACCAGGGCAGGAAAAAATCTTAGTAAGTCAGTGTCTGGGCTTCATTCTGGACATTTCTTCTCATTACTTTTCCCTCCTGTGTGTCTTCCCTCGCATCTCCCCATGGTTCTTTGTTTTGTTTTTTTTTTCTTTTGGCGGTACTGCGGATTGAACTCAGGACCCTGCGCTTGCTAGGCAGGCGCTTATGCCACTGATCTATATCCCCAGCTCCGCCCCATGATTCTTGATTTTTTGCTGGAAACGGCTGTGTAAAATAACACGCTGCTGCCATTCTGGGCAGCAGCTCCCACAGCTGCTGCAGGGTGTGGCCGCCTGGAGCAGCAATGGCGAACCTTCCAGAGACAAGGCCCAAACTGCGACCCAAGCACACTTATGGGTCACACGCATCACCGCTACCATTAAACCCGAATGCTGAGGTTTTAGTTGGGAAGAAACAACTCACACCTGAGCATCCTGTGTCTTAGAAGAAAAACAACGCTCGCGCCATAGGCGCACTCTGCTGCACTAGACATGCCCGCGCCCACTGTGTGACATCTGTGCTTCCTGCGTGCGGCCCTGCAGGCTGGACTCTGCAGGCTCGCGGCCCGCTCAGGACTGGATGGAGGTTTCTGAAACCCCAGACTCCGCAGACTCTGGCCCAGACAGCAGGCCTGGCCTGAGCCCTGGCCTCCGTGGTGCAGGCCTCTGGGGCCGGCAGGAGGGCTCGGTGGAGCTCAGGCCGGCTTGCCCTTGTGCCGCCGCCAGCTGCCCAGCTGCTGTCCATGGTGCCGTGCTGCAGGGATGCAGGGGGAATGGGCTTGGGCAGGTTGGAGACCGGCCGGCCGGCTGCTCTTACCTGGCCTCGCCGCTGTTCTCAAATACAGGCTGCTGGCTGCCTGGAGCCTTGCGGGGTTCCGCACAAGCCGGGTCTTATCTTGTTCACCAGTTTCACTGATGCTTTTCTGGGGCAGGAACTGGAGATCCGACTGCAGTTTTTGCCGATGTCCTTGATGCCTTGGAGTTTATGTTTAGGACCAGGACTGGTTAAATTTAGAGCACCGTGTAGGCCAAGCTGGGCTCTGTTTCCCGCATGGACGTGCAGCTCTGTCACCTGCCGCGGCTCCTGCTCTTCCCTGCCGGCCTGTGCTGGCCCAGGCCTGGGGACACGAGGCCACGGGCAGTGCTTCCACCTGGCTGCTCTCAAGAGGATCACTCCAGTTTCCCGCCCAAGTGTCCTGCCTGCAGGAGAGGCTGTGACTTTTAGATCTGTAGGTTTTCTGAAGCAAATTTTAGAAATGCGTTACTTTCCCCTACTCACTTCACTACAAATATCGTTCTCATATTCTATGCTGCATTTATCTTTCCCCTCTCCGGACTGGCGGCGACTCTGCAGTGTGAACAGCTCCGAGCGTGGGCCCCACTATGCAAACGGCAAAGTTTGAACAACGTCTGCTCGGCGCTCGTATCCTTGCTCCACAGTCAAACCCAAAGCCTGACTTGAAGACTGCGTGGGCGGGAGCCGGTCACGCACCACACCTCTCTGTGAGCACAAAGGGTGGCGCCTCCTCTCAGTGCTGCTTGCCCAGACGTTTAGCGCATGCTTTCGTCATTGTGCTTTGTCTTTGCGCTTTATTTCGGTAAAATATCATACATGTGGCTCCAGAGAAAGTTACTGACACGGGCAGTACAGCTGAGAGGAAATCTGAGATCCACAACAGTCAAAGAAATCACTGAGAAATTTGTTAAAGTCCTGGAGCAATGAATTTATATGTGTAATTTTTGGGCCTCAGAAGCAATTATTTGGTTTTCCATTATTTCTTATGGGAAAAATATGTTCAGTTCTCCAACTTTTTGTGTTTGAACATGAATTTGGAAGGAATTGTACCTGTGTGTTAGACCGTTTGTATTTTACGTAGGTTCCCGAGAATTTGTTAGCTGGTTTTCGATCTCTTTTTTCTTTGCTTTTCCAATGGAATTACTTCATTTTATCTATTTTCATGTTTACCGAATCTTTTAATTTCCCTGTTTTCTCCAATCGTTTGTTTCATCTACTCAGTGTATCTTTTTAATATCAGAAACAATACATTTCAGTTCTGGAATTATTCAGTTTTTTATAATTTACAGTTCTTGGCTGAAATTTCCTGTCCAGTCCTTGTGACTCTCAGTTGTTGGACACATTTATAATGGCTGTGATGAGCACCGGCATCTGAGTCATCTTGGGGTCAGTTTCTGTTCACGGCTTTTTCTCTTAATTGTAGGTCACAACTTGCTGCTTCTTTAGCTGTGGCCCTTTTTCTTTACTGAGGCTGTGAGTGACCACACTGAGGTGCTCGAGTTTGTTTCTTCCCTCAAGTGTAAGGAAGGAGTTGAGTTTGATTCAGCTCTGCTCAGCCCCTGGCATCTCCCCACTACAACTGTGCAGGGCCGTGTGTGTATTTGGGCTGAGTTTCCATGTGGAATTCTAAGGCTTCTGCCAGGCTAACCCCCTCTTTTCCAGGGTGCTTCTTCATTCTACAGCCTCAGTGCCAGCCCTGAGATCCGCCCTGAGCCCTCTGTCCTTAGGACCAAAGCTTCCTGCACAGCCCGGAGTGGTAACAGACAAAGGCTGGACACGTGATGTCGTACAGTGGCACTCCCGTCGTCATGGCCGAGGCCTGCAGCTTCTGTCGGCTCCTGGCTCCCCTCGCACCCCAGGGCCTGCAAACAACAGCTTTCTTTCCTGTTTTGTCCAGTTGGTAGTGGCTGCCTGCAGGAGGTGGTGTGACACAAGCACCTCTACCACCACCAGAAACATCCAACAGAACATTTCCAAGTTTGAAATAGAAATTGTTCTATCCACTTGTTAGGTGAACGTGATAACCACTACATTACAGGAACGGTTTCTGTCCACTTGTGACTTGACACATCTGCCTCATTTTTATGCGGGGAAACCTATACTCATAGTTTATGAGATGCTGCTTCCATGGCTGAGGACATTTCTCCACAGAATGAAAGGAACGTGGGTTCTGGAGCCAGAGAAACTCTTCTCTGGCCTTGTGAAAGTGGGAAGGTTATTTAGTCCTCTAGACCTGTCCACTTGGGTCATGCAGGGAAAATGTAAAGCTCAGAGGTTTACCGTCAAGATTAAAGGCTTACACTGCCTGGCCTGGGGACGCCCCGGGCTCAGTCTCCAGTGCTGTTCCAAAAGGAAAAATAAATCACCGCCTACATCACAATGCATAAGGCAAGTGTGAAAAACAACCCAAAACATGTTGGCTCCTTCCCTCTTAACCCTCCCCTGCACTCTGGCCGAGGGAGTGGCAGAAGGAATTCCTCGCACATCAATGCCTTTTTCTGGTTACTTCACTCGATTTGTAACATTAGCTGAGATTGCTTTAAAAGGATGAAGAAGCATGAAGGAAAACACATCTCCCTCAAAGGCCAAGCCCGGGGCAGTGGCAGGGCCTGACCCTGAGGATAGGGACCCTGGGACAAGAGTCAGGAGGAAATGAGGGGTACAAAGGGTCCCCCAGCACAGACGCCTCAGCGAGGATGAAAAAGGCACCTCCTACCCAGCCGACAGACACACAACTCACACAGGAAATCTAGCAAGCAAGCCTGCGGACATAACCAAGATTCCTTTCAAACGTGAAATAAAATGTCACCCCCAAAACAGTTTTTGAATCTCAAAAAACAGGTAGCCAAATTTTTAAAAGTTTATCATGCTCCTGTTTGTAAAAGTAAATTTTGTTCTTCATAAAAGAACAATGAAAATGGAAACTGTGTAGGACAACACTTTGCAGATACTATAAATTACCAGTGGATAACGGAAAATTCCCATGTGTTTACACGTGGCTGTGCGTGATGTTTGTATCTGCCTCATATTCCCTGGGGTGACACAGTTTGTGAATGAGGCTTATGGAAAGTTTGGTTGTTTCTGGTTTTTGCACCTATACATCATTCATGAATGAGTCACAGGTCTCCAATAATATCCTCAGCTGTCGCCAGGCATAAATATCAGCATTCCAAGCCCTTATCCAAGCCGTTCCTTCGAATCTGAGCTCACAGAGTGGGTCCTACAAGACAGGCGGACGATGGGGTGGCATCGCTGTGACCTCAGCTCTCAACTCTCCCAGTGCTTCTGCCCAGTCCTGGTTCTGCAGCCCAAATCCACGCCTCGCCCTGGGCTGGCCAGAGACTTGGTCTTGTACTCCGCACCTACCCAGCTCCGCGGTTTCTGTGGCGTTAGGGCTGTGTTGCTAGCAATCTACTGTAAGCATAATCGGGGCCGAGATTGCTCTTCGTGAATCCTCACGGGGTTTCACTTCTAAGTGTGTTAGAGACGAGGCAGAGACTGAGTCACTGTGAGATCAGAGAGGGGCCCTGGTCCCAGGCACAGCGTAGAGCCCAGGAGCTACTTCCTGAGAGACAGCCAGAAACGCTCCTGGCAGGACTCTGGGGATCACACAACCACACCGTGCTAGCAGGTGATATAGGTCCTTGTCTGAAGCCGCTAGGAGGGGTTTGAAGGAAAAAGGACCACGGCGAAACCGACACACTGATGTACCCACACTGTCCCGCCTTGAATGCAACATCATAGCACATCCGCCCCAGTTCCCTCAGCCCTGGATCCAGCTGACTCAAGACTGCGGGTATCTGAAAACAGATCTGTCCATCCTGAGCGTGCACAGACAACCTGCCAGCGCAACCCCTACTCCCTGGCCTTCAGGCTGTCCCGCTGCAGACGGCGCACAGTCCAAGAGGGTGAGTCACACACCAGCTGTGTGTAGGATGTGTGGGGAGCCCCTCTCCCCAGACTCTGGTGAACCTCTGGTTCCTGAATGGGTCCCCAGGCCTGAGGGGTGCCGTGTTCTCAGGTCACGGGCGGCTGATGACTTCAAAGCTAGCGTGCAGAGCCGGGGAGCATGGTTACATGATGGGGCCAGGCCTCTCCACGGGCCCCAGGCCTGTGCTCTGTGGGCCAGAGGCCAGCAGAGCTGCTCTGTGGGGTCGGATGGCAAAAATTTACCCCATGGGTTATGCAAGTCTTGGTCATAGCACTGACTCCTTTACCGCAGCCTGGCCGCAGCAGGGGAAACAGGCAGAGCAATGCACGCTGTGTTCCAATAAAACTTTATTTACAAAAACAGTGCGGCTAGACAGTCTGTGGGTTGCAGTTTGGCACTAGTGTAAGCAATGACCAGTAAATAGCTAGTGCAGGATGATATGAAACTACCTCCTGGACCCATTCCCAAGTTCACATGGGGAGCAGGAAACGTCACCCACAGAGCTGTGCCCTGTTACATTTCCATGAGAATACTAAAGGAATCACAGTCTTGTTCAGAGCAGTCCGCACATGGCTGGACCAACTTTCCTGAAAATCCTCGGAGCCTGAGAACCATTTACCTGGGCAGAATCCCCAAAAGGTGGAGAGTAAGCAGCACACCTGTCCAGCGCACGCCGTGCATCACTGCCCTGTGAGATGGCATCCAGGATGGTGCTGGCCAGGCCGGGCTTTTGCAGAGAGGCTTGACCTGCCGCAGCTGAGGACAAAAGCCAACCAGGTCAGGTAACTACTACAAATACAAACAATGCAAACTCACGACTTCAGTCTGTTCTTACACAGAACACATGCTCCAGTTTCTCAGGACATACTTATTCACTCGGGCCAAGAGTGATCATGTAGCTAGCACAGGATGTTTCATTCAGCTGGACTTTCTTTTTTTCTGGTACCAGGAATCCAACTCAGGACCTTGTGCTTGCCTGAGAGTGTTGTGCCGCTGAGCTACATCCCGGGTCCTGTTTCATTCATTTGGAAAAACAAAACCTGGAAGCTTACTCTATGGATAAAATAAGTGTGGAAACTTTCCAAATACATCTAATCTCTAAATTAAGGCTGACAAAATATAAATTAAACATGCTTGCTAATGCAGCAGTTGTCATCATCAATTTGAGACCAGATCAATGAATAGTATTATATTAAAAGCATATTTAATTTTTTTCTGGCTTTTGAAAACACAAATTAATGTTTGTGTTCAAGATGATACTTCATAAATACAGAAGGTGTCCATTAAAAATGAAATTCCTCTTGATCTCTTCTCATGCTATTTTTTCCTGTGCTTTAACAGTTTAGAAATGTCCCCAAATCTACTTTAAGTATTTACATAGTCAAGTATGTACATGTAAGAATATGTAACTTCAAATAAACGCAAATAGAATAATTGTGGGCACATATTTTCCACTGAACAATATGCACTAGAGGCTACTTCATAAATAGCTCATCATAGAATAGAGCACTGTGCAACTTTTTAATAATTGAAGTACAGACAACCTTCAATTATTTAGAAAAAGTCGCAGTGTTCAGGGTTCCATTTAATTCATTTCACTGTTCCCCTAGAGAAAAACATTAACATGGTTTCCAGCTTTTCACAACTGACAAGTGCTGCAGCTCCGTCAGGGCGCACTAATGTGTGATTTTTAAAGAATAAATATATTTGAGCAAAAACTTACACTAACCAAAGGCCTGGGGCCAGGGGTCCTCAGAAAGAGTAACTGTTGAGTAGTAGACATTTTAGGGAGGCCAAATACTCTGGATATCCTAGATGACTTAGAAGAATTTATTACTGGCTTAGAAAAATGATTCTAAAATGACTGTATATGAAAGAATTATGCCACTGAAGTTGTCCTATTTTTGAGAAAATACTATTAATGGTGTTTCTCTTGACAAGAATTAATGTCTGCATTTAAGAGTCTTAATTTTAATTAGTTTTTTTTCTACTTAAAGAGTGGAGTCTTGATTTGGGGCTCACTTTGGTCAACAGGCATTATTTGCTTCATTAAGTTACAAAAGAAGTCACTGCGGAGGCACTGAGCAGGGTCCACACGGAGACTTACGTGTGAGGCACACCCCAGGCAGCACACTGGCCAGGTTCAGGTATGGGTTTTTACTGAGCCGAATTTCTTTTGGTGGCTCTCCCAGGAGTGAAATCTGATTCTTAGAGGCGGCCTGTTTGGCAAGAACAGAAGGTGGGATGCTTAGCAAGGGCAAGAACAGATGCAGAAGGGACAGAGAAAAACTCAATTTCCAGTACACCCAGTGTCATGTGATACAGATATGTGTAACCTAATCTTTGATGCTACAACCTTATAAAATATTTATGGATGTTGATTAAAAATTAAAATTACTACATCTCACCTGTTATTTTTTCAATTGGTTAAAAAAAAAACTATTCTAGAACCTAAGAACTTTAGAAGTAATATTTTAAGAGGTAAAGGTGCCTTGTATAATATTCCCACTAAAGTTGTAAGAATTCATCTTAACTGGAAAAATGATCTTAAATCTCATTTCTAGAAATACAGTCATCAACAATTATTATTAAGATTTTTATTTTATATTATGCAGCCACAACCAAAGGTCAAAGGCAAGCTTACTTATCTCTGGTACTAAAAATAATACCAAGCAAGCAGGTATTAAGTGAGCTTAATAAACACCAACCATACATGTAGAGGACAAGACTACAGTTTGCAGCTCTCAAAAAGTATGTCCCATCCCTATACTTTCACACAGCTGGTCAGGTATAACGATTCCAGCCTTTCTTTAGCAGATAAAGACACCGAGACATGGTCTGATTCTTCAGTGTATTGCATTTTCCTGACAAACATTTTTCCACTTTACTCTCTGATCATAAAAATTTTAAAATAAGACACGCCTCAGGTTAACATAAGTCCAGTGCCAATTGTCATCAGGCATAGCTTATCAACAGCCAGGCCTTTTCTGTTGCATGTTATTCTTTTTTTTTTTGGCGGTACTGGGGATCGAACTCAGGACCCTGCGCTTGCTAGGCAGGCGCTTATTCCACTGAGCTATATCCCCAGCTCCTGTTGCATGTTATTCTTTCTCTTGGTTTTTGTTTTTATGACCACGTTTGCAGTATGTAACGGTCACACTCTTTCATTGGTGCGTGTGCATTACACATCCTCACCCTCATCCTCCCGTTCCTCCCTCTTGCCCTTCGTCTCTTGGGCCCCTTCCCATCTGCAAGCGACCTGATGCATGTTCATAATAAATTGTAAAGAATGCAATGTGCGCTTCGATATTGAAGCATACACGGAAACAATTAAGAAATCATTTCCTGGACATAGCAATGATCTGGTTTGTAATCCATATTTCTAGACTTTCAAGTTTAAAAAGTTAAGATTGCTGTATGGTGCTTAGAGCAGGACAGCCCTGAGTTAAAAAGTCACCAGAGTCATTGTCCCGAGGGATAGCCCCAGGACAAGGGTGCTGGCCTGCGTCCTTACCCCTGAACCCGGTTCTGCCGGCTGGTTCTGTGGCTGCCTGTGCTGTGTAGCCAGCAGGCCCCGAGCAGCAAGGCCGGCAAAGCTCTGCAGATGCAGCTGTGGTCCTGAAAAGCTCCCTTCCGTGGTGCTGGTGGTAGCCGAGTGCTTCTCCTGGGCACTCCCCAGCCCGGGGCTGGCCTGTTCCATGCTGCGTTGGCCCGGGAAGAAGGGCAACAGACCCACGGCTGTGGTAAGGGTTGCAGGAGTGGGAACCAGATTCAGGGCTGTTGAGACCACAAGAGCAACAAGCTTGATTAGACGCGTCCCTCTGCTGTGTCACATGGGGACACAAGGCGGAGACACCTGTCTGCTCACTCTGGAGGTGGGGCTGGAGGCTTGTGGGTGGGAATTCTTTTTGAAAATCACAAACCTCCAACAGTAACAACGCTGTTCTCATCTTCGACACCCCCTAGGGTAATCTCTGCACACTGTATGTGTTCATGGCCAGTTTTAACTGCACACTGAGAAGCCTATGTACCTTTGGGGCAGTGAGTTACTGGTGTGTTCCTGTTCAGACACTTGTCACCTGTGCACTGGGAGGACCTGCAGGGGGCAGGCTGGGGGTGCGCCAGGAGTCCTCCGTGCACTCTGCCCTGTCTGGGCTCACACACCCTCCATGCAGGGGCTGCAGAACAGCATAAAACCTAAGCGTGGAGTCTTCCACAAACAGACCACACCCAGTGCCCAGATCAGTAAGCAGATGGCGCCAGTCTCCGGAAGCCTCCTCGGAATCTCCCCCATCACACCCCAGGTCCTACTGCTGCCTGACTCCGGGGCAGGGCAGCTTTGCCTGGTTCTACATTTTACTGAAGTAGAAGCATGAATTCCACTTCCCCGTCCTCTGTCAGGGTTCGAATGGCTGCGGGACACCCTCTCCACCGGGTGAGCTTGTGGGTCTCCCAGTAGGGAGGTGTGTGTTTCCTAATGCTAGTAAGTTGGTGCTGATCCCGAGTAATTACCTCCACTTGGGGAGTTGGCTTGCGCACACTTCGCAGCTCCCCCCGCTGCACCTGGTCCTCTCATTAAGTTATATACATACATCTAAAAAGTGCCCAATCATTGCAATTTGTCTGCTTCCATATTTGAAGAACGAAATGTTTTGGGTGTTCAAAGTGCTCTGACAATAAGGCTTGTGCCAGCGCGTGCTGACCCCCTCACAGAAAGAATTTTCAAGATGTGACAGCAAGAAGCCTAAAGAGGGTTGTTAGGGAGACTCTTAGAAGTTCACGTGAGCACAGAACATGGGCCTTCCAGAGGGAGAGAGGTGCTTGTGGTCAGGGCCTGGGCTCTGTATCTGGGGAGAGCCTGAGTGTGCACAACACTGTTGGTCGGTGACCCCTGGGCAGGCAAGGTGCAAGCTATGTTCAGGGCTTCAGCTTAGGGTCCACTTCCTTGGCTTGGAGCCCAGAAGAGGGAGAGCAGTTTTTGCCGGGAGCGAGGGCCGAGCCCCACCAGGCTCAGGGGCCTTAGACCCTGGGAGCTTCCTCTCTTTCGGGACTTGGAAGGGAAAACTGCCTGAGTAACTTCTGTCCTCAAACTACATTTTTTCTTAAAAGCACAATTTTTGAATTACAATTTCCTTGTCTCCTTTTTACCTGTCTGTATTTCTTCTACCCTACTGGTCCTGAGCTCAAAGTCTCCCCTTTGGTGACTTGAAATTGGCCACAGCTTGAGAATTATAAGCCCAGAAATCCAAGAATGATGCAAATCAGGGCTTAAAAAAAAAAAACATTCGAGAGCTGCTTGTTAAACACCAGCAGAACACTTATTTATTTATTGACTTTTTGAGACAGGCTTTTGCTACGCGGGTCCGGCTGGCCTTGAGCTCACTTTGTAACCCCGGACTGGTCTGGAACTCACAACAATCCTCCTACCTGAGGCTCCTGAGTGCTAGGAGTACAGATGTGTGCCACCATGTCCAGCTTAGTTTTAAACATTTATAGAGGTTGGTACTTTGGTTCTTCTGTTAGTGATATATTTATTTGGACACTGAATTTTCTTTAAACAGCACATACTATAGTAATGGTTTATTATTTAAAACATTTTGCTTAAGCTTCGTCATGGAAAATTTAGTTGTTTTGAAGAACAGACCTGAATATGCCATCACATTTGTATACTGGTTTTACTTTTGCCTGCTTAACTAGAACAGTCACAGTGGACGAATTATTTGGTCGTGTGAGTAGCTGGGTTTTGGTACAAAAGGCTGTGCGCTGCCCACATTCTATCGGCTTTTAAGTGACCCACGGCACCTCGCTTTCCCTGAGCACACTCCCAGGTCAGAGCGCTTCCAGCTGAGCTGCAGCTTGAAAGCACCTTTCGGAGATCACACTTGCCCCGAAGAGTTAAGGACATCATATTACAGTGCAGCCCGTGCACAGTTCCTAACGGCCCAACCTTGGAAGCAGCAGACAGCACAGACAGATGAAGAAAGCGCGGTGTTGGCACACCATGTAGTGTTACTCTGCCATAAAGAAGGGTGAACTCGAGCGACTTGGAGAAAAACTGACGACGTCGAGAAGTGAGAAAACCAGACACAGCCCTCAGCACCACACAGCTCCTCGCAGATGAAAAACTCGAGTATAAACAAGGAGCAAAGTGAAAGGCAGGTGTCAGGAAATGGAGGTGGATCTTTGGCAAAGGGGAGGGGGCGGAGGGAGGGAGCGGCGGGGAGGAGCTAGGCCGCGCTGAGCCCGCCCCCTGAGGATCGCGGGGAGGAGCTGAGCCGCGCCGAGCCCGCCCCCTGAGGATCGCGGGGAGGAGCTGAGCCGCGCTGAGCCCGCCCTCTGAGGACCGCGGGGAGGAGCTGAGTCGCGCCGGGCCCACCCCCTGAGGATCGCGGGGAGGAGCTGAGCCGCGCTGAGCCCGCCCCCTGAGGACCGCGGGGAGGAGCTGAGTCGCGCCGGGCCCGCCCCATGAGGATCGCGGGGAGGAGCTGAGCCGCGCCGAGCCCGCCCACTGAGGATCGTGCTCACACGCTGCTAACGCCGGCTAATAAACACTGAAAACATTTTTTAAGGCCAAAGTCACTTTCCGACGAGACATCCTAGTGAAAGATCACGCTCCTATTTTTCTCAAAACTGAGCATGACCTGTTCAGAAGCACACAGAACGTGTGCTGTTTTCTTCTAGCACGAACTGGAGGCACGATGTAAAAATGACCAGTGAGCCACGTTCGCGCAGACACAGGCCAGCTGCTCCTTTGATAAAGCTCAGGGGTGCAGCCAGCTGGTCCCCGCCCCCGTCCCAGCCTGGGTTGTGCTGGACCGAGCACACGGCGCAGCCTTCAGGGACAGCCCACCCTGGCAGGTGGGAAGTGGGGCCCCCAGGACTCATCCACTTGGGGACAGGGGAGGCTCCCAGAGACGCGGCCCCGACCTCGTCAGCACCGCGGGCACAGGCAAGCCATCTGCCATTTACTTTTCGGTGTCTCTCCCGGGGGTCCCGGCTCCGTCCTCAGCGGCAGTGCCAGTCCCATCCCGAGCGCGGTCTGCAGGGCCAGGGCCGGGGGCTCCCCGAGTAGGCCAGGTTTCTGCAAGAGAGGGCAGGGCAAGCTGGGCCTCGGGACCTGGTCCCCGCAGCCCAGAGGATCCTGGGAATAGCCTGACCCACGACTCACGTTGCTGGCCTGGATGCCCTCGAGCTTTGCCAGTGGCGGCTGCGCTGGGGACACGGGCGTCACACTGGGCAGGAGCGGGCTCTGCAAAATTGGAACATTGCTCAGGGCATGGACGTGCCCGTGGGGCTGGACCCAGCCTGACACTTGGGTCCAGCGCACGGAGTGAGGGCCAGAGGCTTAGTCCAGACCCCGCCCGCCTCAGCCACCCGGCGTCAGGTGACCGCTTGGCAGCCCCCGCAGCAGCCACATGCTGCCCTGTCCCTCGTCCCCTGCTCTCTACCATGGCACCCACATCAGCAACGTGGCCTCCTGGCAAGACCTGCTGAGCATGCTGGGACAGCCAGCACCTCTCCACAGAGTGAGGACCTCACACCGGATGCTGACCCCCAGCACCCAAGGAGGGAGATTTCACAGCACACAGAACACAGTGGTCCACAGTGGGGCTCACAGGGCAAGAGGGCGGCAGGACCAACCACGGCCAGCTTAGCCTGCTGACAAGAGCGTCTCCCCAAGGAACAAGGTCCTGAGCTGGTGAGTGCCAGAGTGACGTTAGGGCACAGGGTGGGGACACTTAGGCAGAGGACACAGAGGTTCAAAGACCCACACGGGACGGAAGGGGGTCCTGGGACAGGGATGCGCGTGACCTTCACCAGCAGATGGAGGCTTGGTGCTTTTGACGCAGAAGCGACCCCACTGACCCCAGGCCCCACCACCCCCATCTGCTTTTAGGGTGCAGCCTGACCCGACCTGCTTTCGTTACTGGTTCAAATTCTGCACCAGGAATGCTCTGTTTAATGCTGTAGGCACAGCGGCCAGCAAGGTTTGGCTGATGCATGGTAGATTCTCCCTCAGGTTCTCTAGCTGTGGCCGGGGGAGCACAGACTGCATACACCTATCCACACTGGATTCAGCGGGACATCCTAAGACGGGTTTTTCCCTTGAAAAGCCATGCTGAGGACCACACACCCATCTATGAGACTGCACTGAGCACCTGTCCTGCATGAGCTTCACTTTGGAAACAGGATTTTACAGCCTTAAACAGTCTTTGGAAATAATGGGCAATACTGACTTCCGATATCGTGTGTCTTCATAAGCACATTTAAACAGTCTTAATTTAGAGTTATTGCTCATTTGTTTCACATGCTTAATTACATATTTATTTGTTTATATTTTTTGCAGTGCTGGGGATTGTATCCAGGCCTCACTGAGCCATACTGAGCCCTATCAATATTTTTTGGGTAAAAGCCCCATCAGAACTTTTGTTTGGAAGCCCTGACTTATTATCTAGTCAAACTATACCACAAGTACACCTCTTCCCTTCCTAATGCCTTACAAACAGCAACCGATAAATATAACTATGCTGCTCTGATTAGCTTAACAGGACCTGATATATTCACTTGGTTATGATTTTACATAGCTACATATACTTATTAAGGATTTTCCTTAAAAGCAAAATAACCAGTTAACTTCTCAGTAATGCTGGTGTTTAGAATAGATGGATCGTTCTCTCTGGACACCTGTGCCTCAGCCCCCGAGGCCCTGCTGTACCTGGTACAGTTTATTCAGGTGTAGGAAGGTGGGGGGCACTGGGGCGCTGATCAGCTGCGGCAGGCTGGGAGGCGCTCCGAGAACTGCTGTGAGAAAACAGAAGACAGATTTAAGGGTGCAGCAGGTGAGAATGCACACAAAACAGCCCCAAAGGGAAAAGGAGTGTCTCCTTCAGCTTTTAACAAATCTACTGTAAGCTCGTGATACGCTGACCCTGTTGCTGGTCAGAAGGGATGGCTCCTGTTCTCGTGCTCCAGTCTTGGAAGTTGCTTTGAAATTGAAACACCTTCTGCCCTAACGGTGAAGGGCGAATGCTGGGCCTTCTCTCCTCCGGCACTTTGGCAACCAGCTCCCTCCCTCCACTCTAGCTGTGGCCTGGGCTATCTTTCCTCTCCGTGTTCATCTCTACTTTACGTATTTTGAAGCTTTGTGACTTGGCACACTAACACTTAAGACTGCTGCATCCTCTGATGCACTGCTGTAACATGCCCACACTCGTCCCTGGTCATATAAAACCGTCACACCCGTGAAGAGCTGTTTTTGGAAGTAATGGGTGTCTTAGTCTCCATGTGGTCAGGACAGAGGAAGGATCCTTGTGTGATGAAACTGTATAGGAGTTCTCAGAATGCACAATAGGCCAGGTCAGAAATCCCTAAGTTGCTTCTTACTGCATGCACAGATAACTGCTGATCACTTGAAACACTTCCGGTGAATAGGCTGTGTCATAAAGAATTCCACTGGTTTTTGTCCCCACATCCTGAGAGGGAGCCTCTTTTTGTCCTGTGAACATGGCTGACTGTGGCAGCCCAGGGCTGGCCCGGGAAGGGACAGGTGAGAGACCGGGGTGTGCTTAGGGGCTGCAGCTCAGCCATGCAGAGTGGAGGGGGGCCTGGGCTCCAGCTCTCCAGGACAGCGAGGGCTGATGTGTGCGTGTCAGGGAGCTGCCTGCTTCATACACAGCCGGGCACAAATGTGGGTGGCTGGGACCCCTGGACTGGTGCTGGAGCGGCAGCCAGAGGGAAGGGGTGCCCTTAGGGGATCAGCCAGGGTTAACACCACATGGTTAGCAGTGACCCCAAGTGGTGCTACGGCAGACTGCACGCAGGTGTTGGTGTCTGGCTGACTGGGCTGAAGAGATCTGACTGCACTGGCCCTGGCACAGTTTTCTAAACCTTTGTACTGAATACAGATATTCATTCCCCCCCAATGCTAAAATGCCCATTTTAGGTAAAGTCATACACTTCAGGAGAAAAGAAATGCTAAGTAGGTCGCTACTCCATGTATGCAGATACTGCAGAGAACTGTATGATACCCCCAAAATAATAATGCTCTTGTCATTTGCTGTAAAGTGAAACAATTTCATGACAAAAAAGAATGAGAAGAAAAGAGAGGAAATAGATTGTCAGCACATTTAACAGAATAATTCTGATAAAACTGTCACTTACTCTTTGATGGTACAGGTGGGGTCAAGGCAGTATGTTAATTATTATCTGTTCTGTACATTCACGTCAACTAAGAGCTCACTTAGAGCTTAATACTTAACATTTATTAACAGTTGAAAAGTAGTGAATGTGGCTATGTGTATACTTGTAATCTCAGCACTTGGGAGGCTGAGGCAGGAGGACTGCTATGAGTTCAAAGCCAGCCTGAACTACATAGTGAGACGGTATCTCAAAAAAAAAAGTATGGAGTGCATAAGCAGACTGTACCTACCAAAAATACTCAGAGCACACTATTATGTCAGATCACTAGTTCAAAGCATTAATAGGGCCTGGAAAATGCAATACTGGCAGCCAACCCAAATATCTTCACAGGCCGCAGGCTTCACGACCTCCCTGGCACTGTGCTCACCTGGCTTCGCTGCTCGTCCGCACAGCTGGGGCCGCAGCAGGGCCTGCAGCATGGCCGGGTTGCTGAGGCCCTTCATGATCTGCACTGGGCTGGGCTCCGGGAGCAGCCCCTTCTGGCTGCTCTGCATCTTGGTGGACACAGAAAGCAGACATGTCAGGACAGGCACACGTGACGGTGACCAGCGCAAGAGACTGCGCCAGGCTCTGTTCCAAAACCCTCTCAGCTGAGGTCTGCTTTCTGGTGCTGAGTGCTTTTTGCTGTGTGTCTGTTCTGCATTCTGCCATTAGGCTTCTGACCATCTGAGGACCACAAGCCCTGGTTAAACTGCCTGGCTTCACAACGACAGCAGTTTAGTGGGAAAAATCCCTTCAGGAAGTACCAGTAGAGATGACATGGGTTCTGACTTTACTCACAGCGAGATAACCTGATGAACAACACAGTACTTTGATGCTTTGGAAGTCTTTTGTTTTTTTCTTTTAAGTTTTTTTGAGACAGGTTCCCGCTATGCAGTTCAGCCTGGCCTTGAACTTGTAATGTAGGCTGTCTGGCCTTGAACTTGTGTCGATCCTCCTGCCTCAGCCTCTTGAGTGCGGGGAGGTGGGCCACTATGCCCAGCTGAACAAATCCTATTCTATATACTCTGATTGAGGCTTAATAACAGACCTGGAGGCAAGCTCAGTGGTACTGCCACCAAAAGCAAAGTTTAATAATGTGGGTAGTCTTATAAATCAAAAACCTGTATATGAGGGCCAGGCATGTAGCTCAGCAGTATAAGCACTGGCCTGGCAAGCACAAGGTCCTAAGATCAAATTCTGATACCTCTCCCCCCGGTCTGTATACTAGTCTTTATTTCTTTAACCTGATGCTCATATGAGATCCACATGCACGGGCTTCGGTACCTGTGCTTGGGCTGCTTCCTAAACACCTGAGGTTGTTTTCAGTTTGCAAACCAGCATGATGTGTGAGTGCCAGGGAAACACAACAAACTCCAGGCCATGAGAGAGTGACAGTTGCCCGGCCAGCAGGGTCCCCTCCCAGCCAACGCTGAAACATGATCTGGGGGACCCAGGTTGTGAGCCTATCAGGGAAGGGCCATGTGTGTGTGTGTTGGTGTGTGTAAGAGAGAGAGAGAGAGAGAAACAGAGAGACTCGGACTGACCCCAGGGCCTTTGCATGGAGCTCCATCCCCCACTTTTTTTTTAAGAGCCTAAGTTGCCTAGCAGTTGAGGTGCTAGGGCAGTAATCCAGGACACACACAGCCTGCGCTCTCTCATCAAGTCACACCCAGCACCCTGGCCCCCAAACTCAAAACCCCAGCCCCCAAGGACACCGAGACCCAGCTGGCCAGGGGAAGTGGCCCAGAGCAGTAGAGCTGCACACAGAAGGCAGCTCTGGCACAGGAACAGACATCTACACACGCACGTGAGCTCGGGCTCAAGGCCCTGGTGTAGCTGCTGCTCCCTGCCCGTTCCTCTCACGCTGCTGTTTACTCTGGGGAAAAAGTAGCCTCAGAATTTTCCTTTGGGGGCAAAACATTTGAAATTACAACTGCACCACCCAGCACCAAAGTGCCCCCTGCCCATGTCAAACGTTGCACCTGAGTTTCCGCTTGCACAGGGACAGACTCAGTCAGCAGAGGCTATGGTCCTGACAACGGTGACAGCTTCTTAAATTTTTATGGAAACTGTAACCGTTTAACCCACAGGGATGATCTAGTTTGTGGTCCTGTGTGAACCCCGCGGGTTCCTTTTGTTGATAAAATGACTACACTAACAAAGAGGGGTTCCTGGGTGGAGGACAGTAGGGAGACCCCAGACTTTGTGGGGGACTCAAGCAGGGAGGCTGTGATGAAGCGTCACTGTGCAGAGGAGCCTACGCCGCCCTCACCAAGGTGGGACAGGACAGGGACCCCCAGGCGTCCCAGAGGAGAAGGATGAGGAGGAGGAGGGCAGGGAGGAGAAGGAGGTTCTGGCTCAGTTTCCTGTTATCATAATGAAAGAGCACAGGCGGGAAGGGCCACAAGCCCCAGATTTGAAGCCTGCACACGCGCCACAGTGTATCACAGTTTGAGGCATAAAATTCAGGGGCATCAAAGCCCAAGCAGAACTGTCCAAAGCCCGCAGCTCCAGGGTAACAGCACCCAAGAGCACAATAAGCCATTGGACCCACCTCAAGGCCACAGCGCTGTGGGAAGGAGGCGCTAGATTCCCATCCAGCCAGTGCCTTGGCCAGTTTTCCCAACCCCAAAAAGCCCTGGGAAAAGGGACTCAGTGTGAGACCGCATTGCCCCTGACCTGGCCAGTGAGTGGCGGGTGGCATGTCATGGTGTCACTGTGTCCTCATCCCAGCATCCTGGGGGAAGCCTCATTTACCACAAGTTAAAGAAATATTTAAGCATTCACCATAGCTTTTTTCGATCACAGAACACAGAAAAAGCAAATTCTACAGAAAATAATTTTCTTTGCAAGTGTTGTGACTGAACTCTCAGAGCACCTGAGAATCACCTGGCACAGCAGGCTTCCTGAGGAGCAGCCCCAAGCCACCTGGGAGTCACGTCACTAGGGTTTAAAGTCAAAGGATCAAGCCACAGAAGGCGAGAGGGTTCTGGCCAGCTCCCGGCGTGAGGACCGCCTGCTCATGTTGCCGAGGCAGAGGCGCCTGGTCTGAGCCACTTCACCAGAGTGGGGGAGACAGGAAAATGAAGAGATGGCCCAGGGTCCTGGCCCTGCTCCTCAGCAGTCTGAACAACATCTACATGGCCCGGCTCTGCTCTGTTTTGTTTGAGGAAAAACTTGTGATGCCTACAGGGACGGAACTAGGAGAACAGAAAGAAAATTGCAGAAAGATGTTCCAGGAGCCTGGGGCACAAGGTGCAGAGGCTGGGGCCCGTGGGGCGGGGGCGGGGTGCACAGCAGGTCCCCGAGGGGCAGGATCTCCGGCTCTGCTTGCCAAGGGCAGCACACAGGCACCCAGGCACCAGGGCCTTGAATGCCGCGATAAGAGCAGGGTGGACCCAGGTGAGATGAGAACATGGATCCCAGCACAGGTCAGCGGTCCACACAGCAGGAGCCCGGGTCGCTGACCGAGGGGAGCCTGAGGCGGGACAGTCAGGGATTAGATCGGGGCAGAATGTAGAGCAGAGGCCGGTGAGACACACCGAGCCTTGTCAGCTGTGCCTGTGCCCCATGCTGTCCACCTCCCTGTGTCCTGTCACTGGGGCCCTCACCTTGCCCTGGACGTCCCCCCCCTTCCACAGACTGCCCTCAAAACATAAGCACACCAGGCTGCAGGCCACAACGCTCTCTTTCTGTTCATTTAAAAAATTCTGCCCAATGAACCTCTTTATGCCTCTTTCTGAGATGGAAAGGAGCTGAGACAGTGGCCACCCAGGGCGCTCACACCTGGCGGTGCCACAGGCCACCTCCATTCCTTGCAAGGGGCCATGGAGTCCAGACCACAGAGCAGGGCCTGGAGACCAGAGCTGCAGACCCGCAAGTCTGACTGGCAAGGGGACGCGCAGCTGGTGCAGAGAGGCCCCACAGCGGCAGCCGGCTGAGCGGATGAGGATGGCCACGAGGCTGGACTCGGACAGCGAACAGGGAGAAAGGGAGCTGGGTGGCCCGCAGCTGTGACCCCAGCGCTTGGGAGGCTGAGGCAGGAGGAGCACCATGAGTTCAAGGCCCGCCTGGGTTCCATAGTGAGACCCTACCTCAAATCACCAAAAAAAAGGGTAGGTGATGGGGAAGTAGGCCAGAAGGTAGGGGAGGGCACGTGACAGGAGAGACTGGGCCACCGATGACGATGACGTGGCCCTCTGTCCTCTCCCCTCCCTGCCCAGCTCGCAGCAAACTACTTTCCAGCCCATCCTGATTGGTCCAGTGCCAGGTGCCAACAGAACGGTCTCCAAGCTCCCTGCCGTGTGCTGCTTCCAGTCTGGATTCCACAGGTCTCCGGCCTCCCCCACCCCATCTCTGCACCTGTGTGGTCCCCAGGTCGCAAACACCCTACTGTGAGGGTCACGCTCGCTGCAGAGGCAGCTGTGACAAGGCAGAGCTGGACGCAGCTCAGTACCCGGTGAAGGGAGGGAGCAGAGACAGGGGCAGGTGTGGGGGTGGACAGGATGCAGATGCGCCCGCAGCCGTGAGCACCAGCTCCCGCCAGGCACACCCGCTCCATACTGCAAACCAAATGCAGACCAAGGACAATGAAGCAACAAGAAGCGGGTTGTGTGCAAAACCTTTGGCTGTCTCTCCCTCCACCTGGCTTCCAGCTTCTCATCTGTCCTTTAATGTCACATTCAAGTGCCACTTGCTCATGAAGCTCTCCCTGATTCTTCCAAAATGCAGTCCTCCCTCTGTCCCTCCTTCATCACCTCAAGTCCTTGCTCCAGGGAGTGCTAGTGTGGAAACTGAGGACGGGGTGGTCTCTGTCACTAAGGAGCTTCCTGAGAGGAGGAAGCTGCAGCATGAGGACAAGGAAGTGAACAGGTAGCACACATGGGTGTGTGATGCTGGGATACAGGGTGTGTGATTACTAGCTGGGAGGAGCACGGTTCTGGGTGTGGATGACAGAAGCCCCACCCTAGGTGTGGGCGGCACCAAGCAACAGGCCTGTAGCCTGGACAGGCTATAACGGAACAGAAAGAAAGTGGTCTGGCTGTGCAACCTCTGCCTGCCCCGGACTGTTTCTCTTCTGTGATGCACCCTGCCTTGAGCCAGCTAACTATGGACTGAACCCCTGCAAACCGTGAGCCAGATGAGCCTTTCCTCCCTCGAATTGTGGTGTTGGGTATTTTGTCCCAGCAATGAGAAAAGTAACCATGACATTTTCAAACACTTCTTTAAAAGCAGGCATCTTATATTCAACATCGAAAACAGAATACCAACTCAAATACTTGCTGAATGAGTGCAGTTCCTCCAAAACGTCTCTCAGGATGAGCGCACTTTGCTAAGCACAATTTCTCTCTCTGGTGACCACTGGCTTCACCCCCTATCCCATTCACTCAACTTTCTAAAGCAAGGTGAAGTTGGTGAATGCTTCAGTGCCCTGGAAACACAGCAGCAGTCTGATCTGTGGCAACTGGCTTGGACAGATGGAGTCCAGAAAGAGAGGACAATATTAGAATTCTCTCTATCACTAAGAGGAAAGCCAGTGTGGTGGCACACACCTGTCCTCCAAGCCCGTGGAAAGCTGAAGCAGGAGGCTCACCATAAGTTTGAGGGCAGCTGGGCTCCATAGTGAGTTCAAGGCCAGCCCGGACTACATAGCCAGACTGTCTCAAAAAAAAAAAAACCCTAATAAAAATAACAACAGTAACAGCAGCGATGAATGCGAGAGGAAGGGGAAAGCTTACCACGCATTGGGCTGCAATGAGTGCTGCCAGCGTGCTCCGGCCCGGCGCCCCTGGGGCACAGAAGGAGACCTGGACGGCGCTGCCCCCGATGCGCAGGCCGACGGCCGCCTGCCGAGCCTCCTCAGCGTGCTCCGGGCTGCTGTACTCCACCACTGCGAAGCCCCCCGCGCAGCGTCCTTCATCCTGGGCCAGCTGACAGGACATGGCTGTCACCAGCGAGTTCTCATAGTGACAGACACTGACAAGAACCAACCTCCACACTCGAGAACAAAAAGCGGAGCGCACGCTGGTGGCTCCTGCGTGTGAGGAGCCGCTGCTGCACAGCTGCGGGCCTCCCCCAGGCCGGGAGATAAACAAGCATCTGCTGGTTTTGGAGGGAGGAGGGACAGGGTCTTGCCGTGCGGTTCAGGTTGACCGTGAACTCACTGTGTAGCCCAGGCTGCCCTGGAACTCACAGCGATTCTCCTGCTTCAGCTTCCTGAGTGCTGGGATCATAGGTGTGCGCCACCCACCTGGCTGGATATAAAACACCCTCCACACTGATATAAAACAAAGCTAGCATTGTCTAGCAAAAAAAGGAGAAGAAACCACATCAATTTTTATCTTAGTATTTTGGCAGAGCCCAGGGATCGGGTCAGGAACACCACAGCAGCCTCACCAGGGAGAAGTGTGCCCGACTGTCAGAGGACAGAGCTTCCTCGGATGAGGCTGAGGCAGGCTGGTCACCTGTGGGACTTGCTGTGTGTGCAGCCTCTGCAGGAGGGGAACCTGTGAAGACTGTGCAAAGAGCAGGGCACGGGCAACACAGGACTGCGTGGTGCTACCATGTCAGATGGAGCGCGCCCAAGTGGTTGCCAATGCAGTCGGCTGCAAAGTGACCGCCAGGGTCCAGGTCAGGGGGTGCGGCTGGGAGGACGCCCTGGATGCTCTGCTTCAGGTCTAGCATCTCACAGGTGGGCATTACAAAGAAACTCTTTTTCAGAGATTTGGGCTTCTTTTGTTGTTATTTTATTTATTTTTGCTCCCTGGGGATTGTACCAGGGCCTGTGCAGCGAGCCACACCCCTCACCCTCTTGCATTTTCAGATTTTGTGACAGGGTCTAAGTCTAAGTTGCTCAGATTGCGCTTGAACTTGCAATCCTCCTACCTCTGCTTCTCAGAGTGCTGGAGTTACAGGACGGCACTAGCACATCTGGCTGGTTTCATTGATTTTTTTTTAATTTAACTTTTCTTGTACTTTTTGACATTTGGACTAAATTTCCATTTTCCTTCATGATTTTTTTCCTTTGAAAACTGTCCTCAGATATCTTTTTCTCCGTGAAACTCTTCCCACTCTGTGGGGACGCAGGGTACTTGGGATCCCAATGCTGCTAGCACCCAGCTCTGGGAATGAACAGGGAGGGGAGGGAACTCCTCAGTCGTAGGAGCGACTCGATTCAGAGACCCACCAACAGGGGGCGCCCTAACACCGTTTTAATAATCTTTTGCAAACTAAAAATAACACTCTTCCTGTTTGACTAAACTGACCTTAATTCCCCAACAAATCGTATCATTTTACATCTCTCAAAAGGCAGGAGCGCTATAAATCCACAGCACTAGTGCTTTTAGTGGGAAAATCTCTCCTCCATGGGAGTGCTGTCGCAGATCAGATGACCTGACTCGGGGTCTAGTTAATGTCCCCTTATTTTGAGGTATTGTAGCAGAAGCTGAGGGTCCCTCCAAACACAGCAAATAGAGCTCTCGTTGTGACGCCAGTTGGGTGACTGTGAGCCTCTTCTGGCGCGGGGACTTCTCAAGCAGCACAAGGTGTGGGGAATGTCGGGCTGCCCCTCACTGGGTGACGAGGAGCTCTCCGCCCTGCCAGGACAGAGTCTCCTCGAGACCCTGAGGGCTGGAGAAGGGCACAGTGGTAGAGCCACTGCCCCCCACTGGCCAGGCTCAATTTGACAAGAGCTCTAATGCCCTGCGATTCTGGATGGTTTCTTTGATGTTTATTACATTGCATTTGAAGGGCTGACGTTTGAGAAGACTCGAGACCACCGCGCTCATCTTAAAGATCTGCCTGCCCTATTCATTCAGCGCCTCTGACATACACGTCAGACCTGGGCGTACGGGTCTGAAGAACCGGGTCTCCCAGGGGTCCAGCAGCATTCGGGCCGGTCAGCAGAGGAGTGGCAGTTTCGGGTGGGGGCCACCAGGGGGTCTCCAGGGGGACCCAGCAGATGTCAGTCAAAGGACACAAAACGTCAGGGAGACAGGAAGAGAAGCTCCTGGGATCGACCGCACAGCATGGCAGTGGAGCCTTGTTCCACATTCTCACCTCGAAAGATATTTAGACGGTGGCCGTTAGCTCTGCCTAGGAGCTACAGCGCACACTAACTACCAGGCCAGTCATTCCACTCTGAGCACACACAAGCTAAGACACACAGTGTGGGCTGGGATGTGGTTCCGGGTGGAGCTCTTGCCTTGCATGCACAAGGCCCTGGGGTTGATCCCCAGCACCACTAATAAATAAATAAAACCCGTGTTGTATAGAATACATATGTACAAATTTACCTGTTAATTTAAACATGTGCACGCAGACACACACACCCCATCCCCAACACTTCTCCTGCAGTATGGAGAATCCCACAAGCCAGGGGTGAAGGGCGGGAGAGGGGCGGAGAGACTGGAATGGGAAGAAGACGCTGGGAGGAAGGGTTGGGACTAGGGGGAGGGCAGCAGAGCAGACAGGAAGTGCCCTGCAACGGAGGCAAGCAGGGCAAGGGCAGCGGCAGCGAGTTCGCAGCCAGTCTCCTTGGCCTCAGCCCGGACCCCGCTACTGGGAGTGCGGGTCCTCCTCCAGCTCCTGCGTTCTGCACCCCATCTCGCTTTCCATCAGGGCTGCATCCTCCACCTACCTGTCCTCCTCTACAACAGTCCAAGGCTGGGGCATCGGGGCCCCTGAGGGGCTGGGCTGGCACTGAGTGCAGGGGATGGAGCCTGAGTCCCCAGCACAGGGACCGGTTTCAAATCCCCAGGAGCCTGAAGCCTACTAAAGCAGAGCGGTGGCCAGTGAACCACGTGCCCCCTCCCCCGGGACAGGATGAGGGGCTGTGAGTGCATGAAGGAGAGAGGAGAGGCAACGCTTTCCGCATATCTCCAAGGGTGCCTGAAAAACACGTACCTGGCAGAACACGGGGGTGTGGACCCTGGAGAAACACTGCAGCAGCTCTGCCGAGTCGCTGTAGTCGGCGGGGAGCTTGTCCACGCAGAGGCACTTGGAGTGGACGCGCTCAGAGGCCAGCAGGTTGACATCCATCCACTGTGCGAACAGTGCCAAGGGCCCCAGCTGCTTCCCCAGCAGCTCTAGCCGGGCCCGGGCCGCCGAGTCCTTCTTCATGTACTCCACAAAGCCATAGCCCTTGGACAGGCCAGTGGCCTCGCTGTACACCAGAAAGCACCGCTCGATGCTCCCGTAGGCCCGCACCAGCTCCTCGAACTCCTCCAGCGTGAGCGAGGCGGGCAGGTTGGTGACGCACAGCAGCGCGTCCGTGGGCTGCAGCTGCACAACCAGGTCCTTGCCCCGGAAGGAAGACTGGTGAAGCATCTGGATCGCGCTCCGTGCCTGGTCCCCGTCCAGCAAGGTGACGAAGGCTGCAAGAGAAAGGTGGGTTAAGGTGTTGTGGGGGCGGTGGCAGCCGGTGTCCCGGCTGGTCCCACGGTAAGGCGCCTGTGTTCCGCCCGTGACCCATCCCGCGCACGTGTGCACCTTCCCGAAGCAAAATCCTCACACGGCTCCATCCCTGCCCCATGCGGTGCTGCTGAGCTTTAAAATCTGCTTCACAGGCTTTTCTTTTTCCAATGCTGATCCAGCCACTAACTCCAAGGCCAGTTGCTCAGAAGGAAAGCACAAAAATTACCTCAGGAATGCCAGTGTAAGAGCCACTAGATTTTCGGGATGTGGGGGGTTGGTAATCTTTTCCAACCACATGCACATTCCATTTCCCCCCTAACAACCTGTTACACAAAATGTCACAAAGACTTTTAAAAAACTCATTGATATAAAAATGTGATTATGAAACCTTCCTTTCTTCCTGGTGAGCTGAAAGATTCTGAAAGTCAGAATCTGAAACAGTAAAAGTACAACCAGGCAAAGCAGATCAGTATGGTGAACCCGGCACTCAAGAGGCTGAGGCAGGAGGGTCACCATGAGTTCAAGCCCAGCCTGGATTACACAGCCTGGACTTCCGGAGCTGTTTCTCAGGAAAACCAAACAAAAGAAAGGAAGGTACAGTAAAGAGTCAGCAGTCACTCAAAGGAAACCAGTTCTTTCCAGTGAATTTAGATTTCCTTAAACTGACATCAATTAGACTGCAAAACCCCACACGCATAGACAACCTGGTGTACTGTGCGGATGAACAATGTCTAAGGAAAAGATCACGTGTTTCTTCTGAGCTTGGACCAAGAACTTCACTGAATCCTGCTAAAACAAAACAAAAAAACAACCCTGCCCTTTCTGCCTAATGAAGTTGCTCCAGCATTGAGCACAAAATGCAATGATAATTTCACAATCAAAACTACGCAGTAGGGGCTGGGGATGTGGCTCAGTGGCAGAGCTCTTGCCTTGTACACACAAGGTCCTGAGTTCGATCCCCAGCACCACATACATTAAAAAAGTAAAACAAATAATAACAATAAATAAATAAATTTAAAAAAAAAACACAAAACTACGCAGTAGGTTCTAAACCAATTAAATATATATTCACAGCTGTTAGTAACTGAACTTCAGCCATATCAGTGTATCTTGTGTCATAAAAATACATTGAGCCATTTGAGGGGGAAATTTGAAAGTCTCGTTTTCAAAAAACAACAAGACAATCTGAAAATTACCAGTAAGCCTCCCCCAGAGTCCCTGGGACTGGGACCTGCTGACCACGTCCACCTGCTTGCAGCTCTCTGCTGTGCTCGGCCTGGAGCTGGTCGGAGCCTCTTCCCCGCCCCTTCTCTCTTACTCCCCTCCACTCACACCTACACTGCCCTGTACCTTGCACACCTGTCCCACGTCCTGCAGCAGCTCTGGTGTCCTCTCTCTGAGGGTCTTTAGCTGCACTGTCCCGGCGGCCTCGATGTCCTGAATCCACTCACAGCACTTCCCTTTCCTGGTGACTTTGACTTTAAGGAGGACAGATTTGGTGGAAGCATACTGATGATTTATTCCCTAATGTGTCATTCTTCTTCTAGGTGCCAGGGATCGAATCTGGGGCCTCTGCACACAGCTGCATTCCCAGCTTCCCTCTTTTTAAAACTCCGAGACAGGGTCTTGCCCAGGCTGGGTTTAAACTTGCAGTCCTCCTGCCTCAGCCTCCCAGAGCGCTGGGATGACAGGTGTGCCCTATGGTGCCCAGCTCCTATTTTAACACAAGGATTTCTTCATACCAACAACACAGAAAGCTCTAAAGTCAAGGTTTAGTTTATAGCTGTAACCATCTGCTAGAAAACTGTTTATTAATTATATATATTTCTACAGAAACCACCATGGCCACATTATTTAATACAAGGCAATATTACTTAATCCGGTTAGTGAGTTTCTCTGCTGTGATATGTGGATGTGATTTAGGGCTTGCCCTGCACAGATTTCACCTGTCACCACCTGTGGCCAAGTGCCACACCAGCACTCCACATACACAGTCAGCACTTGCAGTTTGGACTCCTGGCCTTCCCTCCCAGCCCCTGCATTACTGCCATCTGTGTTTATTTCTACATGCATTAGAAATCTCATAATACAAGGCCAGAGGCGGTGGCACATGCCTGTAATCCCAGCACTTGGGAGGCTGAAGCAGGAGGATCACTGCAAGTTCAAGGCCAGCCTGGGCTACAGAGTGAGTTCAAGGCCAGCTGGAACTGTACAGTGAGACCCTGTCTCAAAAAGACAAAAGAAAACCCCCAAAAAACCCCACAAAATCTCATAATACAGCCATTAGTTTTGTTTTAAACAATCAGTTATCTCTTAAAGAGATTTAAATATTAAAAAGAGACTTTACCCATTAATGACTGTATCTGATACTTCCCCACCACTTGGCTGGGATGGAGCCCAAGGCCTGCTAGGTAAGTTCTCTACCACTGTGCTCCATCTCTGCCATCACGCCCAGCATCTGCATGTGTATGTGTTTGGGGATGCACGTGCATGTGTGCACTTGTATGTATGTGCTTCTTATAATGTATGTTTCATGGTGATGGATTCTTTCAATTTTTTTTTTTTTTTTTTTTGTCTTTTTGAGACAGGGTCTCGCTATGCAGTTCAGGCTGGCCTTGAGCTCACTTTGCAGCCCAGGCTGGTCTCAAACTCGCAACAAACTTCCTGCCTCAGCCTCCCAAGTGCTGGGATTATGGGTGTGTGCCACCATGCCCAGCTTTCAATATTTCTGTATGGCTGAATAGATCTTAATTTTTTTTACCATCACATTGGAAGCACATTCTCAACATGCAAAGAATTCTATGTTGGAAAAAAAAAAAGAATTCTATGTTGGCTATTTCTTCTTTCAACAAAGACAGAAAGGCTTTGGCCTATGATTTTTCTCACTAGAGTGCTTCCCGGAGACCCGTGATAGCTCCCTGGGTAAAATCTCTCTTTCTTGCTTTTTTTCTCTTCCATTTGTTTCCTTCTCTGCTGCTGTAGACTTTTGCCTCATCACAAATCACAAGCATTTTTATTATGATGCGTCTCATAGCTTATGTGTTTGGAGCTGTCTAAGCTCCATGGGTATCAGGGTTTACAGTCTTCACAGAAATTAGAAAGTTTTTAGCCAGTGCTTCTCTAGATACCATCTGTGGGAGCACCGCACCCTTCAGGGGCCCCACCCTCCAACAGTAGGACTCTGACAAAGCTGTCCACATTCCTCAGCCGGCCTTCTCTCTCAAGTTTTGGATCGTTTCTGCATTAAGTTTACTAATCTTCTGCAGTGCTCATTCTATTCTCCCATCCAGTGTTTATTTTTAAGTTCAGACGCTGTCACTTCCATCCCAGGAGGTGTGAGCTGGGTGGTTTTTACATCTTCCCTTCTCCTTCCTTGTTCAGTCTTTATTATGTGGAACACAGATATAAAAACTCCTTTCATGTCCCTTTTCATTAACTCATCTGTGAAACTCAGGTCAGTTTTGACCAATTAATTTTCTCTTCATGATCTATTACATTTTCTTGCTTCTCTGCCATGTCTAGTAATTTTTTTTAGATGTCAGACACTGTACATTTACCATGTTTGGGTGGTAGATTGTCTTGGTTACTTTTCTCTCGTTGCTGGGACAAAATTCCTGACACCCAGAACTAAGGAAGGAAAGGCTTATTTAGCTCACAGTCTGCAGAGGTTTCAGTCCATACTTGACTCGCTCCAAGGGAGGGTGGCACATGACAGAAGGTGACCATTTATGGCAGCGGAAGACAGCAAACGCAGCAAGAGCAAAAAGGGAGGAGTGGTGGCAAGCAGCCTCTTTCTCTACCTTACATTGCATGCAAACTATCTGCCCCAAGGGCAGGTGTGGCACTCACACCCATAATCCCAGCATTGGATCATGGATCAGTCATAAATCTAGAAGCTTGCCCCATGACTGCATAGGTTTTGGGGGGACATCCAGATACAAACCATAACACAGATATTTTGTATTAATTTTAATATTCTTGAGTTGTGTTCTAAGGTGTGGCTAGTTACCAGGAAATACTTTGATCTTGCCAGGTACTGCTCTTAAGTTTTGCTAGAAGGACCAGAGCACCATTCGTGTGGAGGTAATTCTCCCCATGGCTGAGGAAGAGCTGCTCTAAATATCCCTCCCCATGCTCTGAGAATCGGGAGGCTTGGCAGCCTGGCTGTGAGTGGGAAGACTGTTCCTCTAGTTCCTGTGTCACTATCTACCCAGGTTGGAGAGCCTTTTAGAAGAGCTTTCAGTGAAGAAACAGCTGGCTGCAGCATCGGTGCCATCGGTTCCCCACCACTGAATGACCAGCACTGTAGGGGAAAGGTTACAGGGCATATTAGAGAAGCGTATTGTGACACTGTTTCCAAAAGTTGAAGCATCCTAAAGGCCCATCAGAAACAGATACATCAGCTGTGATAAATTCCCAGACGTGATAACATGTAGCAATTTATATCAACTAGCTAGAGCTTCATGTGTCAACGGGAAAAACTTGCTAGATGAAACATACAGAACACTGTTACGTGTATTTTTTTTTTTTAGGAGTCAGTGCTTTATTTTCCATCAGCCTCATTTCTAGTTTGCTGAAGTGTCTGCACAGCAGCTCGAGACCACTCGGCAGTGCTTCCCACCCACACAGCGGCCTCCACAGTGATGGCTGCAGACCCGTCTTCTGTGGCCAGCTGAGCACTCCAGTCTTCGGTGGGGAACTGCTGAATGGGCACAGAGGGCACCTGCACGCCCTCAGACCAGTCTACAACCTCTGGCTGAGCAGCAGTGAACTCGGGAGCTGGCGCGGTCCACTTGCCCTGAAATTCCTCCTTGCTCACAGCCTTCTCAGCAGCTGCCTGCTCTTCCTTTTCAATCTCTTCAGGATCCCTGTAGAAGTAGAGACACCTGGCATGACTTCCCACGGGTGCTCATGGGAGATGGTGCCATGCATGCACAGCTCTTCCCAGGCCAGCATCCACCACTTCAGACCCCCTGAGTGAGCTCCCTTATTATTGCACGGAATGACAATGTCCACATAGCTCAGAGCAGAATCTGTGTTGCACAGAGCAATGCTTGGCAGATTGATGTAAGATGCCTCTGTGAGGGGCTGGTGGTCTCCCTGGGGTCTGTAACCACAGAAGACACTGCTTTCGGAAAGCTGTCTGGATCTGGCTAGTGAAAGTCCCGGGGGTGAAGCGGCCAACTTCAGCACAGCCCGATGGCCGGTGTTCCTAGAGGATATGACGCTGACGTCAGCAGGGTTTTCAGTGGCGACTATGGCTCAAGCTGCCAGCAGAAGCTTCCCCTGGGTTCGCTTCAGATTTATGATGTAGATTCCATCACTTTTTCTTCTGTAGATAGACTGCTCCATCTGGAAATCCAGGTTGGTGCCACCTCAGTGGGTTCCTACAGCAAGAAATTTGAGGACATCCTCCTCCTTCACTTGCAGGACATTGTGAAGTTTCCCATTAAGTTACAATGGGAATCAAGAACAACGCTGTATGGACCGCTGCCTGTGCAGTATGGGAAGGTGTTACACGTATTTTTTGAAAAGAACAGTATCATTAATTGTGTATAGGTATACTAAAATGATAGGTTTTAGTCAAGATTAAAACAAAACAAAACACCACAGCCTCCCAATCTCATGGCAAAACAAAACCTGAGGTTTGCTTCCAGTTCCCATCTCACCCAGGTAAAGTGCAGATGGAAGAACGCTTTGTCCTGATGGCCACTTGGGACCTGGGCTGGAAGAGGCCCCTTTGCCTCCCACACCCCCAGCAGCTGGGCAGACAGCGGTGGTCAGCTCCACCCTGGCTCTGACATCCCTCCTCTGAAAGGCGCAATGCCACTTACACACGGGTTTATCAAAAACAGATCACACCAGGCATGGTGGTGCACATCTGTCATCAATTCCAGCACTCAGGAGGTTGAGACAGGAGAATCACCAGGAGAGCAAGGATAGCTGGGGGACAGAGTGAGTTCAAGGTCAGCTTGGACTACATAGAGAGACCCTGTCTCAAAAACAAAAGCAAACAAAAGCAAATCATAGGTCTCCTTCTAATTTCACAGGGGGACAAGATAGTATTATTTCATGCCCAAAAGAAAAGGCATGATGATCTATGCATGGACCACATGGCACAGCGCAACACAACCCACAGACTGGGAAGCCAGGACCCATCGCTCCATGCTGCCCCAGACAGGAGGCAGGGAACAGTCCCAGAGGCTGGACTTGATCTTCATGTGTGATGTTGCTTTTTACTGCCCCCACCTAGTCTGAAAAAATTCAGTGAGTCTTACACTTTTTAAATTTTATTTGATTGCTTATAGCACTGGGGATGGAACTCAGGCCTTGCAGTGCCACCCATGTCTCTGCCACTGAGCTACATCCCAGCCCTGTACATACTTTTTAAAGACAGAAGAATAACATTTGCTGACTTGGGTGCATGTGTACACAGTGGCATGCTTTATTTCAATGAGACGCTTTTAAACCTCTACAGATCACATGCAAACAAAGGAAAAATCTTGTTTTAATCTCACAGCTGTAAAACTAACACTCAGAAAAACTAGCTGCCCAATGTGTCCAGCAAAAGGTCACATCACAGTCTATTCATGAAGCTCTGCAACCTGTTATTAAAACCAAGCCCACCAGGCCTGTTACGGATGCTCCCGATGACACATAACATTAGAACATTCATTACTTATACACCCGAAGGCTCTGGTTACACCGTATTCATTTGCGGTCACAACTTCAGGGAACAAACTGTGTCACACTGACATGGTTTAATTCGTAAGCACTTCACAGATTAGCATAGTCATCCAGAGACAGCGAGCTTTTGTGTTCTGTCCTTACTTACTTAGAGCCGAAACCTTACCTGTTCGTTTGTTTCTGTCCACGTAACAGTACTTTAGCTCATAGTCCTTTAACAAATCGTGGACTTCCTGAAAGAAACAGAACCATGGGTTTAATCAACACACAAATTCACACAGTGGAGGACGCAGCCCCACAACTTCCACCGGGTTATCGCCACCAACGTGCCCATCAGAAAAGAAATCTTTCACCCCTCCCTATTCTCTCTCTATCCATCTACCACCTATCTATTGGTTTGTTTTTTTTTTTGTTTTTTGTTTTTTTTTAGATAGGATCTTGCTATGTAGTCTAGGCTCATTCTGAACTCACTGCATAGTCCAGGCTGACTTTGAACTATCAGGGATCCTCCTGCCTCAGCCTCCCTGAGTGCTGGGACCACAGGCATGAGCCACCAAGCCCAGCTTCCTATTTAAATTAAGGACATTCCAAGCCCAGATATGGCACAAGCTGTTGTCTCAGAATGCAACCCCTAAGCATAGCCATATTCATGCCCAAATGAGGCGGTCCTTCTGGGGCACTCCTAGCGCATCTTCTCACATTTACACCTTGTTCTGGCACAGTGAACAAGACACTGAAGCTCCCAAAATTTGCCTGAAATCACATGCATGCTTTGAAACCCCAGCTCAAAAGTTCTTTCGTGAAGATTTTTTCCTGATAATTTCCCACAGAACAAGTCATACACCTGTAAATCCTTGTAGCACCAATGTAGAGAAAATAAGTGTAGATTGTATTTACTGTAATAAGCAAACTTCAGGTTTTCAACATGGAAGTCCCTTACTCTGTGGCTCAATTCATTTCCCCACTGCTTCCAACAGCACTCGCGTTCAGGAGCCCCTGTGCGCATTACCGTGTCACCTATATAGCACACAGCAGGCTCGCACAGATAGATCCACACTGACGTGACCTGCTTTGCTGTGGACTGATACGGAGACTCGCAATTAGATTCACAACACACAGGACACGGGAATTCGAGAGCTACGCAGGTGACACGCTGGACAGTGAGGACCAACCGGCTCCAGAGGACAAATGAATGAGCTAATCACACACAGACTCCAGTATGTTCAGCTTATAACCCAAGAGGTTTAACTTGAAATATCATTGCTAGTATCACATTTAATGCTTCTTCAGCTTTTAGTAGGTAGAAGACACTGAATTCACTCCTTTACCACAGCAAAGCAGTATCAACTGCGTGGCCAAAATTGTACGGCGGCAACTTGTGGGGTGGAAAATCAATCAGTCGGGCTAGAGGGGCAGGCGCAGGACAGGGCGCTACTAGCACTAGCTAGGGAATGATCCTACAATGACCGTACTGCTTCTGTAACTACTGGCTAAAATAGACCAACATAGAAACAGCAATAAGCAAGAAGGCAAATAAGTAAGTTATAAATTAAGACACAGTTCCCCCTTTTAACCCAGTGCAAGAGGGAACCAGAGTGATACAATGAGCAAGGCATAGAAATGTAAGGTTGGAGCCAGGTCTGGTGGTAGGAGTGCTCTGGGAGGCTGAGGCAGGAGGATCACATGTGTGAGCCCAACCTGGGCAATTTAGCAAGATCTTGTCTGAAAAATAAAATATTTAAAAAGAGGAGTGTGCTAGAGATGAAATTCTGGGCTTAATCCCGGGCAGTGCCCCACCCAAAAGTAAAGCCAGGTGAAAAAAACATTACCATAGGAAAGATAAAGTTGCTAATTTAACCTGTGCATTAGTAAGCTACATTGGAAATGTCTGAAAACACATCCACATATCGATTGCTGGAGTGTATGGTACTGTGATCAATGTAGAGATTATACGTTACAGTGATAACTTTTAATCTTATATATGTCAATGTTTTGCTGAATTTACAAGAACAAATACAGTATTGTTCATTAGGAGAAACAACGTCTCAGTAGCATGACAGCCGCACCTTGCCAGCTGGCTAACTCAATACCCGTATAAAGGTTTCGCTGGAGGGACCCAGGCTTTCTCTGAGCGACGACGCAGACTCTAATCTTTCATTCCCTGGTGCACAGCTGTCGGCACAGATAAGGAGGACACAACACCACTCTTCACGTTACTGGCTGCAGGAACAAGGCCGCGCTGTGTTCCTCATGCGGCAGCAAGATTACCAAGGGAAACCTGCAGGCTTAAACACACACTGCAATGCAGAAACTGCACCAGGAAACATGCGTCCTTCCAGTCTCGGCTTTTCTGTGAGCCAGATGTGGGACACAGAGTCTGCCAACTGGGAAACCTCACCAAACTTCCCACAAGGAAAAGAAACCACTTGCTCTGTGCCCGGGTTGTTCTGACCCAGGGAAAAGTGGGTCACACTCCACTCGAGCCTTGGTAAGTCGGCCAAATTAAAAACTCCGGCCCTGAAAGAGAGTTCTGGTCAGCATTTGTCAGAATTCTACTACGCTGCACCACACAGAACGGGAAGGACCAAAACCACAACTCCCGAGGACAGATCGCGCTTTAGACCTGCCCAGTGGCTGGCAGACTCCTCTGCAGGCTGCAGCACTTTGATGAAAATACTTTGTCCTCTAACTGGCAATGTCACTGACACATTTCTTCGAGCAACAGGTTTGTCAAAGTTGGTATCAGGTAGCTTCAGTGGTGCCTTTCTAGAAGTGGGAAATTTTGCACACACAAGATGTTTTCTGGATGGAAAAAAGAATGCAGATGTGTTATAGACAGACGTCAGCTCCCCTTGGTGGGCGTGATCACTGTGCAGGTCTGATCTAAGGAAAGGAGAGGGAGAGGGAGGGGGAGGGGAGAAAGGGAGGGAGGGGAGGGGCGAGAGTGAGGAGGGGAGGGGTGAGAGAGAACTCTGCATTCACCCGGCAGCAAGCCCTGCACCCCTGCCCCGCCCACGGTCCCGACCTCTCCCAGGGGGACCCTGACCTTCCTCAGGAGTCTGAAGCACACTATCTTCTGGGCCCTGCCGGGAACGGGCTTTGTTTTTACCGTCCTAAGAAAGGCCTCGCAGATTACACTACACCACCCTTCATCCTGCTTTGCGTCCAAACTTTATGTCCTAATCTGATCTTCTGAAAAGACGTCTGTGACACAAACGGCAAGGCCTGATCTGAAACAGCAGCCAGGGATTGAGGCGCCCGGTGTCCACCGAGGGTGGGGACGACCCGCCGGGGGTCAGGATGCGCTGTCCCTGGGCAAGGCCAGGGTGCCGGCCGACCCTGCACCTGGCCCCCCTGGCCTGCCCCTTGCATTCCCACGCGCTCCGCTCAGCCACCCTCACTAGACACCCCGTGACCACAGCACGGCTGCGTCTCCATTTCCTGTCGAGAGCCTCGTCTCCAGGCGCTGCTCTGCGTTCCTGTACCCAGCACACAGCGCTGCGTTCCCATGAGCCCATTCCCAGGACTGTGCTCGCGCACGATGAGGTCTGAGAGGACGTGGGCTCTGTCTGCGAGCAGCTGCAAGGGCCTCACAGCATGTCCGTGGGCCGCGCCTCCCAGGGCCAGTGCTGGAGGAGGCTCCGGTTCCGACGACTCAGTAGACACAAAGCCGTGTCTCCTTGTGGTCCCAGCACGCTGGGGCGGTCTCACGTGTCCATCGGCTGTGTACCCAATTACCGAAAACAGCACACGGCCACATGGCTGGGAGAGCACTTTGTACATGCGCTTTGGGTCCACACCATGCGAGGATCTGAGCAGGTGACATGGGAGAACCTCGGCCACCCACGGAGGTGCCAAGTGCCTAAAGCAAGGTGCCTGCAGAAGCTGCCGAGGACAGGGCGTCCACGCCTCCCTGGCCTGTGCACTGGACTTGCCAGCCCCCAGCCGGTAAGCCACTCTTTCAGATACAGTCTTCCCATGAGCATGCATACACATGCACACACGCACACAGGGACGTACACACCAAGGCCATCACCACACTCAGACCTTCCACCAGTGAGAACTGGGAGCCGAAGATAAGCCTTGATCCTTACAACTTAGCCAGCTCCGGTGCTGAGCTACGGAGGTGGCTGGGGACGGATGCCCTGTATGTCTGTCCCGAGTAGAAATGGCCAGTTTGCCCAACTCCGGGACCAGCTTACTCCTCTGCCGGCACAGCCTGCTCCTGGCAGCTGCAGGGGCCCCGGCAAGGCCAGGTGCCTAACATTCTGGTTCCCCCTGCTGGTGGGAGTTGAGGGGCATCCACCCGAGGTTCCACCCCGTATTTCCTTCGTACACAGTGGAACTGTGGGCCTTTCCATTTTACCAGCCTTGTTGTGGAAAGTCTGTTTTAGTCTTGCCTATACTGGACAAGGGGGCACACGCCTGTGATCCCAGCACCGGGGAGGCTGAGGCAGGAGGACTGCTTGGAGTTCCAGGCCAGTTTGGGCTACAAAGTGAGTTAAGAAAAAAATCTTTTGACTATTTTAAAACTGCTTTGTTTAAACTGTTTTGCCCTTTTCATTAATTCATTAATAAATGAGCCCTACATCAAGTATAGGTCTTAAAAGCGTCTTCCGTGGTCCCCTACTCCTCTTGTTTTCTTATTGATCATGACTTCAAGAAGACAATTTTAGGGCTGGGGGTATAGCTCAGTGGAATAAGCGCCTGCCTGGCAAGTGCAAGGTCCTGAGTTTGATCCCCAGTACCACACACACAAAAAAAAGACAATTTTAGCACAGTCCGATCTCCGACATTTTCTTTTCTGGTTCATGTTTTTTGTGTTCTGTTTAAGACTGGGACACAAAAATCCAAAGTCCTTGGACATGGCTGTATTGTTTCTTCCAAGAAGTGTGTTATCTTCACACTTATGCTTAGGCTGTGATTCATTTTGAAGAGACTTTTCTAAGTGGCTGGGGGGTCTCAAGTTTCAGTTCTTTGTGTTTATGTATTTATAGTTTGGTGCTGGGAATGCAACCGGGCCTGGAGCATGCTGGGAAAGTGCTCTACGACCGACCGAGCTGCAGACCCCCAGCAACGTTCAATTTAATTGTCTTGTCTTGGCTTTGCAGGGCTGGGGATGGAACGCAGGGCTCACGCATGCTAGGCAAGTGCCGGTCGCGCTGTTTTCCGTCTGCGACTGTCCCACTGCCCGCACGTCATTTACCGGAAGGGCCATTCCCTCCTGCACAGAACTGCTCTCTCCACGTGGGTTATTTCTATGCTCTCTTCTGGCTGCCCAGGGCACCTGGCTAGTCCTGGTACTAGTGTCACAGCTGGAAACCCATTGCCTAGTGACAAGCTCTGAAATCAGGTAGTGAGTCTTCCAACTTTTTTTCTTCAAAATCATCCTGTAAATTCTAAGTCCTGTGCATTTCTCTATACACTTTGCAATTAGCTTCTCAGTTTCTATGAAGAGACAACTAGGATTCTGCTTGGGACAGCACTTAGAGGTTCCTCTCCAGATGACCCTGTCGAGTGCCTGGTGCCCTGTGTGACAGCTGCTGGGGACCCCTGAGGAGGCACACGGCCAAATGCGTGCTGTTGGCGATCAGGGCTGCTGGAAACTTCACCTGAACGCCAGCTTCCCCCAAGAGCACTTGGACAAGGCCTGAAGCATTTGCACGCTTTCAACATTTTCATTAGCAATAAAATAATAATGAACTGGTTGTTTCTTGTGTCCCAGGTGCGTCATGGCTGCTATCTCATGTAAGCCTAGCAGCCCTTAAGGCTGGATATTTTAAGTTTGAAAATTTCTTTTTTCTTATTTATGTGAGTCCATGTTTGCAGTGCGCCATGGTTCCATTCCCGTGGTGGGCAGGTGAATGTGCAGAACACACCTTCTTTCTTCTGACATCCCTGTCCCTTCCCGCTTGCCCCTCCCCATCTCTTCAACTCCTTCCCTTTACAAAAGATCTGTCTCCCTTCTTCCTATTACCCATCTTTTAT
This sequence comes from Dinomys branickii, assembly GCA_004027595.1. Taxonomy (NCBI): domain Eukaryota; kingdom Metazoa; phylum Chordata; class Mammalia; order Rodentia; family Dinomyidae; genus Dinomys; species Dinomys branickii. Next base: position 87,934 of record PVLD010004490.1, read on the forward strand.
GTTGCTGTTTAAATTATGCACACTGTTTCTCATATAAAAGAAACCGTTTGGGGCTGGGGATGCACCTTAGTAGCACAGGCTGCCTAGCAGCCATGAAGTCCTGAGTTTGATTCCTGGTACCAAACAAAACAAAACAAAAATAAAAGAGAAACCATGCGGTATCTAAGCTGTGTGTCTGAGTTACTTTACTTAACAACATGGTCAGGGCCAGGGATCTAGCTCAGGGGCACAGCACCTGCCTGGCAAGTACAAGGTCTTGAGTTCAATTCCTGGTACCAAAACAAAACAAAATAAAAACTGGTGCACCGATTCCCTACAAATGACTCAAGTCTATCCTTCTTTGTGGCAGAGTAGTATTCCACGGTGTGTAAATACCACATTTTCTTCATTCACTCACCTGTTGATGGACATACAGGCTGCTTCTGAGATTTAGCTATTGGGAGTGGGTGCACAGCCATGTTCTAAGAGTTGGGTATGACAGCTGGATTCTCCTGCTCAGATTGAGGAGGCCACACAGTGACCCATCCCGACAGACACAATTCTCCAACAATGCCTCCCCTACCTCCCTTCCAGGTGCCTCCTGTCTCTGTGCCACCAGGCTGTTTCCCAGGGGCCTCTCTGCCTGGTGAGATGCCTTGTTGTGGCCCTCATCTCATACAGTGACTGTGACCTCAGCACTAGCAGAGAACAGATGAGCAGATCCCCAACACCCGGCTCAACCAAGACTCAAAAGCCAGACCTCTGGGTCCATGAAGTAAATGCGTGCGTCTCCAACTCCAATGCAGAATAACTTTCTGAGGTTATTTTCCAATCTTGACATAAGTCCATAAATATTTAAAGTGCTCAAACTAAACCCTATGAAACAGACCCTATGAAACAGACCTACTTTACACTGACCTAACACACAACTCACTTCTTCAAAAGAAATTACTGGGTGGGAGGAACAGCACATGCTCAGTGTGGGTGAGACCCTGGGTTCAATCCCCGGCACCACACACACACACATACACACATTAGCATTGCGCTTGAGCTATATAACAGGTTTTCCTTGGACAGACTTTGCTTATAGATGTCACAGCAAGAGTACGTTCATCCCCATGAGACAGATTTTAGTCAGTCAGTCCTCACAATGCCTAACCGCACGTCACTCAGACTCTGTTACTCCATATCATTTTCTGTCCTTCAATTCCCGCTGACTTTCCCTTCTTCTAGCAGCCTCACGAAGCACTCTGTTTTTACAGAGCTCATCTGATTACCCAGGTCCCACCTAGGTGATTTTCCTTTCAAGTAATCCTAAATCAACAGATCAGTAACCTTAATTATACCTGCAGGAATCCCTTCCACCACGTCCCATGACAATCACTCCTGGTCACCACCATAGTCACAATCTGTGGCTCAGGGCAGAAAACCTTCGGGGGCTGTTTTTAGAAACCTGGCCACAGCAACTTCTACCAACATAGACACCAGCTATTATGCTCTCACAGGTACTGGGTGCGAGGCCCCTGAATGAGTACCTCAGATTTCCAGCTCAGGCATGGAGAGGGGGCATCCACACCGAAAGGAGGAAGCCAGCACCCATTGGCAGATCATGGGGAGAGAGTTTTTCCTCACAGAGAGCCCTGGCGCAGGACCTACTTCCTGGTGTTTTGTGCTTAATCCTACAGCCACACGAGAATCGGTGGCAACACAGTCAGGGCATCACAGGCTCCTTCGTGAAATGACCGATGCCAGGGCCAAGCACTGAAAGGACCTCAAAGGGCGAATGGGGACAGTGGCAGGGAGAGGGCCCCTCCCTGATGCATGCTGGGATCTGGACCTGTAGCTGCACAGAGGCCACTGACAAGAGCATCTTCACGGAGAGCGGCCCAGCACACAGCGTCTCACGGGGGCCAAGCCGACTCCAAGCACCAGTCGTGTCCTGTCACCCATCATCTCAACGGCTCATAGCCTCTTCCCAGAGGGCATAAATATTTATAAAATGTCCGGGGAGCCACCTTGATGGAGCTTCTACTGCCCAAGTCCAAAACAAACGAAGCATCAAAGTAAGTACTGACAGGGGCATGGGAAGCCCACAGCACACAGCGGGAGGCCACTACCCATGCTGATCACACATGGGGGAGCCACATGGCCTCAAAGCATCACCCCTCAAAGTCTTTATTAATTATGACGGGAAAACCTCACACCACTTCAGTCAAGGTGAATCAAAGGGCCCTTTATCAGCAGCTGTGAGTCATGTGCCCAGGCACACAGGGCCACACACGACCACGGGGTCCCAGTGGAAGAGGATGGGGTGTGGGGTCCCATCACTGAGCCATGCAGCTGTCTGTTACGCTGGGTGCTGCTGTCTAAGTGTCGCACACACGACCAGGGTAGAATGAGACACCTGCTGCGTAAGGAGCGGCTCTGTGTCTGGCTTCACACTTGATACCCCATGTTTTTAACAGACTGCGCTCCAGTTATGAGACCAGCATGTGCTGTCAGGACACGGCTTGTTCCTTGGCAGCGCCCTGCTCATCCTGAGCCGCCCCTCCCTTTCCCTCTCATGCACCGAGAGCCCACGGCAAGCGGTCGGCCTGTACCGGTGATGGCGAGCCCGTGGCATGTGGTGGCCTAGGGCACTCAGAGCCCTCTCTGTCATCATGGAAGCTCGGCATCGGGCTACGAGTTTAATTGTTGGCCTTTGCGGGACATGGTGGGTTTTAGGGTGCAGGTGGGCACTTGGTCTCTGAAAGTTTCACCAGCACTGGCCTGCTCCACTCAGGTGTGTGCGGGACCCTGCTGTCTGCCCGAGGACGAGCCCCTCTCCCCCATCCCTGGTTACCTTCAGTGTCCGTGAGCAGGAATGAGTGACAGCATCAGGCCAAGTGCCCAGACGGTCAGGGCCAAGACCTACCTCCAGCCGAGCCCGCAGCTTCTCTTCGAGCTCAGAACAAGGTGACGGTGGACGTGCTTGAGAGTCACGCGTTCCTGTTCACGGTCGTCACATCTACTCCAGCACCAAGTCAGAAATGGAACCGCCTTTGGCGTGAACAAGGCCTGCGGCCTAGGGGAGCAACAGGATCCAAAGTCCAGCCTGGACCAAGAGCAGATCAGCGCCGTGGTGGAAGAGGAAGGAGAAAACCAATGGTCGGGGTACAGGGCAGGGCAGTGTCCCTCAGGGGCACAGAGGGAGACAGACAGAGAAAGCACGGGTGTGTGTGCATGCTCACACACACACTCACACAGACACAAGTTCCAGCCACTCCAAGACCTTCCAATTCAGGCATCTGGGTGTTAATGAAAGTTTATTAGTAAGCTTCAAACACACACAAAGTGTACTGACCCAAGGAAGAGAGGTGTAAATTAATGGAGCTAACAACAGTGACACTAATATACACAAAATTAAGCACAGAACACCTAGAAAACCAGTTCCCAGGCTTCCAAGTTGTATCACTAAAATCGTGTAAGAGAAATGCTTTTCCTAGTGAGAAATACCGCAAAGCAACCCCATGGATAATGAATGTTCTTGGCATTTTTTTTTCTTTTTGGTACTGGAAATCAAACTGAGGACATTATGCTTGCCAGGCAGGCCCTGCACCACTGAGCTATATCCCCAGCCCTCTTGGTATAAATTTAAGAGAAATATCTCTTGGGCCGGGTGTGGTGGCACATGCCTGTGATCCCAGCGCATGGGAGGCTGAGGTGGGAGGATGGCTGTGAGTTGGAGGTCAGCCTGGACTACAGTGTGAGCCTCTGTCTGGGGCGGGGGGGGGGACACCTTTTGAGTAGACCCTTGACCTTTGGTAACCTCAAGAGGAAAGACTGCAGTGTAGCCTTGACTGGCTTTTTAGGGAAACCCCTTGTGAGCACGGACACTGAGCGGGATTTTGCCAGCTGGTTCTTCTAAAGGAAAACTGAGGAGCCCGGCTGAGCCCGAGGCCAGGGTGGAACAGCTTCTGGGGAGCAGTTTGGGAGGGGAGGTGCCCAGAGCCTCTGGTACGATCAGGAGCCGCAATGCTGTCAACCTGGGCTGCAGTCCCTACCCATGAGCAGTCAGGGCCAGGCCGGGCGCCATGATGCCAGGGCGGGCGTCTGTGGGCCTGTGCCACCCATGCATTTTGGAGCCAGGGTTTGTGGCTTTCAGCACAGCCTAGGCCCTGACTGTGGGATGCCCTCAGAGGCTCAGGCCCCAAGATAATCGCCGCACTTTGGAACCAAATGCACGTGTTCTCCAGGCCACCACGAGGAGCCAAGTATCTTGGCCACCTGCCTCGTGTCCTCTCCTGCTGGTCTCCCCATCAGGAACATGAGAAAAAGAAATTCTGACTTTACTGCTTGCAATGACAACCCAACAGAAACCAAGCTCCGAGAAGCACGGCTGGCAAGGCTGGGGCCACCGACAGAGTTGGTGTCCTTACAACAGTGACATGGCCACTGCTGTGGGGCCCTAAAGGGGGACACTTGTTCTGGCTGCAGGTCATGGGTGACCCTACACACACCTCCACGTGGGCTCAGTCTGAGGTGACATATTCGGGGAAACAGGATCAAGACGGCAAGTGGCCGGGAACCTGCCCTAAAACGGTGATCTGAGAGACCTAAGCACTAGGCCAAGAAAGGGACATCATGAGTCCTGGACACAGCTGGGGACAGAGATGCAGACCTCTGAAGGAGACACTGCCACGCACTCAGCGTGATTATAGCTTTTCTCACCAAGGGAGCTTTCTGAGACAGAGCAGCAGACCCAGAGCGCAGGGGTTTCTTGGAGTAAAAGCTGTTAGAAAGAGCGAGGAACTAGAGTCCAGGTGTGAGGTCCACATACACTGGTCTCAGGTGTTGAGTGCAAAGCTGAGATGAAATGCCTTCTACAAACCCTTGTGAAACTGAGATTAAAATTCTTGCTGGGTATGGTGGTGCCCTTGGGCGTTGAGGCAGGGAGGTCTCTGAGTTGGAGGCCAGCCTGAGCAACACAGTGAGACAGGGTCCCAGCGCCCACCCCAGTCTTTATTAGTCTGGGTCCTATTGTCTGGTTGGAACATCAGGCCCAACTTGAGCCAAGTGAAACTACAGCAGGGCTCAACGGCCCGCACTGCATGGCACCAGCGGCAGGTCATCCTGCAGCTGCACAGGACGCGGGCTGCTCTGTCCCTGGGCCGACTCTGTGTTCTGTCCTCTGCCACCCCTGACCGGGGCTGGTTGTCTCTGTGCACAAGACCAGCAAGGAGGAGAGGGCTCTCTGGCCAGTGGCATAGGCCCAACTCCCACACGAGGCTGGGATCCTCAGGGCAGCCAGGGCGCTGCTGTTGGACCAGTCACGTTCCAGCCCCTCCTCTCCTGCACCCTCTTCCAGTAGATGAGACAGGGGCGAAGCCACCCCAGCCATGAGGCTGTTACATGAGGAGGGGTGGGAGCCTAAGGAAGACAAGAAAAACAAGAGAAGCTGGGTGTGGTAGCATAGGCCTGTAATCCCAGCACTCAGGAGGCTTAGGCAGGAGGGTCACCTCGAGTTTGAGGCCAGCCTGGACTGCATAGTGAGATCCTGTCAAAAAAACCAACCAAACAAAAAAGATGAAACTCAGGGGCCAGTAATAGGGACTGCTCTGTGCAGCCAGTGCCTTCTATCACAGTGGGTTACTATGATTATTATTATTATTATTATTATTATCATATTATTTTGGCTTTTTGAGACAAGGTCTCAAAAGCTGGCCTTGAACTTTCAGGGATCTTCCTGCCTCAGTCTCCCAAAGGCTGGGATCACTGGTATGTGCCAAAAGTGTTGGCCTCATTTAGTGCTTCCCTGATGTTCTGAGTCTCATTTATTTAAAGAAAAGCTCCCCTGAAAGCCTTCCTTGCTGAGTTCTGCCCCACAGCCCCTGATCTGGGCCTGGAAGCAGGGGAGTCTGTCTCTCCCTGATTGAGCTTCACCGAGGGCGGTGGCAGATGCTCACACGCTGACCTCAGCTCTGAAAGCATCCAGCCGTCTTCCCATGGAAGGGCGCTGTACTGCTGGAGAGTGGCTTCCTAGGCGCTTGTCACAAATGGCTTGTCACAAATGCCGGGAGCAGAGGCACCTGGGAAGCACTGTTGGCCGCGTGGCTGGGGGCAGGCAGGGCCGTCCCCGCCCTGGGAAGCCCGCTTCTCAGCGGCTCTCCATCCCGGGGGGAGTTGGAGCAGCGTGACAAAACAGAAAAGCAGGACAGCCACAGTTCAATTCTGCACTTTTACACAAGAAACAAGCTACAACAGACGCCTGTCAGGAAGTGCGTGCCACGCATGGAAAAGCATGTTCTGGAAGTCAGAAAAACGACATTCTTGATCAAACAAGAATTTCAGAAGGACGTCCCCATATTGTCCGAAATCGGCAACAGCCCTGATTTACAGAGAGAGGTGATAATTGCTATGCTGTTAAAGAAAACAAAACAGGGTAAATAAACCCTAAAGTCCCATAGGGTAAAAACACATGAGAAAAAATATGAGAAATACCTATTGTTATACTAATGTGAAAGAAAAACAGGAATAAGTAGCTTGGAGGGTAAGATCAACCGGGTAAGTGGCGCAGACCTGCCATCCCAGCTACTCAGCAGGCTGAGGCAGGAGGGTCACAAGTTGGGGCGTCACAGCCTGGGCATCAGAATGAAGCTCTGTCTCAAAATAAAAAACTAAAAGGGCTGGGGATGTGGCCCAGTGACAGAGGGCCCTGGAGTCAGTCCCCAGTACCACATTAAAAAATCAGTATTTTGTGGTTTAGGATTCTAAAAAAGCACTTAGCTGATCACTGTGCTATTTAGTGGGCCTCTGTGGATTCAGGCCTAAGCTTCTCGATCAGCTAGCAGAAGAGAATGCCGCGGCATGGAAGGTGCAGCACCTTTCTTGGAAGGGTCCATTTCTGTCTCCCTGCCTCCTAGTACTCACCCTGGGTGGGTTGGTTGGTTGGTTATATATTTATTTATTTATTTATGAGTCAGAGTCTCTCTGTGTAGTCCAGGCTGGCCTTGAACTTGCTTATGTAGCCCAGGCTGGCCTTGAACTCAGGGCGACCCTCCTGCCTCAGCCTTTTGAGTGCTGGGATTACAGGTATGCACCACCAGGCCCCCTGCCCTGGGGGTTAGCCCTGTGCACCCAGATAGAACGGGCCAGGGGAGGTGCAGGGGAACAACGATGCAATCTACCCAGCCCCAGCTCCCACAGGGAACACGCTCCCACACACAGAAACTGAAAAATGGTGACCACAAACAAAACGGGAGTGAACGTCCTAGTTTGCTCTGCTTTGAAACCCGACCACAAGACTCCTGAGCAGAAGCAGGGTGAAATACGAGCAATTTCTAGGAAGGCGGTGATAGACACGCATCAGGATATTACCTTAACTAACCAGAAATCTAAACTCAGAGCCAAAACTTGGACATGGACAAGCATTGTGACGGCTGCTTTCCCCTGGAAGACAGTTTCCAACATGACACAGATGACCTCCTGCAAGCAGTGACAGTAACCATGCTGCTCACTGTGAACCCTGAACTGTGAACATTGGATATTCAAGTCCTGGTGGCAGGAAGCACTTGGGTCTGGGGCCCTGGGAAGGAGGCAGGAATCCGGTGCTTGCGGGACCCTGAGAAACAAGTGTGGGGGCCCAGGCCAGGCCACAGGGCCTCAGGGTCTTGGGGACTTAGGCTACTGCATTCCACTTGTCAAGCTAAAGTCTGGGGACTCCTTGGTAACACAGGAATTCGGGAAGTCATAGGATAAACATGGTGCATGTTTCCTAAGGCTCCTAAGGATCAAGTTTCTGGAAAAAAAAATTTGGAGGAGAGTTCAGTAAGTTAAATGTCTATTTTTCAATTAAGTTCAATGTAACTAGTAGGAACATAAAATTAATATATATTTTTCAGATAGCACATGAATCTTCAAAGCACCTTCACTCATTTTTGGTACCAGAGATGGAATCCAGAGGTGCTCAACCACTAAGCTACCTCTCCAGTCCCCTTCTTAATGTTATTGTGAGATAGAGTCTCACTAAGTTGCCCAGTCTGGCCTCCAACTCATGATCCTCCTGCCTCAGCCTCCGAAGTAGCTGCTGTCACAGGTGTGTGCCACCATGCCGGACACAACTTCACACAGTAGTGTAACTCAGAATCACTATTTGAGGATATTAAGAACAACTGGAAGAAAAGTTTGACAAGTAGAATGGGGAACATGATGTCAATGATTTGTTTGTTTCAAACAGTAGAGTGGGATGATCAGATCTGTGCTTTGGAGGGTTGTCTAGGGAAAGTGGCGTGAAGGGCAGGCTAAAATATGAGACGGGACTGTAACAGCAGGCAACAACCTCAAAAGCTATAAGAATCTGTGCAAGAGATTTAAAGACCAGAATCAGACCTGAGAAGTGAAAACAGAGACCTAAGAAGATTCCAGAAAGTTCAGGAAGATTCCAGAAAGTTCAGGAGGCTTGCCAGGAGGGCCTGACTGAGTGCACGGCAAGTATTCAACGAATACTTTCAAGAATTTATTAACACATGTTCATATTTTTAGAGCTTGTGTTTTTATAAGGTATTTCATATATGTACCTCTAAGAGCTCCACTTTGAAATAATACTTTCACTGTGCCTTTTAACCACAGAAACTAGCGCTGTGGAATGTTGATATAAATGTTATAACAAAGTTAAACAAAAATTGATTTATGAAAGCTATGTTTAAAAAGAAAATACTTATGTTTTCAAAATGCTAAGAAAAAAATTGCTGGGTTCCTACTGTTTAGCACCAGGTAATAACTTTTCAAGAGACATATTACCCAGCTTGACAATTAGAGTGGGGAATGTCTTTGGTCATGTGATACTCTTAAATAAAGGAATAAAAGCAGACGCCCTTCTAGACAAGAACAAGTATTTCAAATATCTGATTACTTCATAATTGCAGAAAAGCCACACTAGTCATTTTGTAAGGGTAAATATGCAGTTTCCGCTCAGGTAACTTAATGTAGGCTTCACTGGCTGAAAGACACACAGAAAAAGTTCATCTTCATTGTAAGTTGATAGAAAAATACAGTTACTATGAAAGAAACAGGCATTAGCCCTGCCACGGGAAACTGATAAAAGACAACATCCTAACAATTCATGCAGAACTTATTCATGAAAACACTGCAAGTTGGAAAAAGTAGAGGAAGTAAATTTAAATATAATGGACCAGTAAAAGTGGCAATTTCTAACCAAAATAACCTCTAAGTGAAACTGCCTTTTAATTGCTTTTAGAAGTTACCATGCTTGGGTTTATTTTCTTTACTTACAAAGCACAGACTGCTAACAGTTAAAGGACTGGGGACAGAAAACTAACAGTACAAGTGCTGAAACCTTACACGGATGTATGGAAAAGAACATCGACCTGATTAGATTTGAAAATTCTGTCAGAAATCTTAAAAACGTTTTATGATGCAAGTTGTGGTAGAAAAGATAAATGCTAAAATCAGCTGGAAATAAGTCTAGTTAACTTTTTTTGGTTTAACTTTTAGATGAAACTCTAGCTTTCCAACAATGGCATAAAACTTTCACATCACGCAAGAATGTAAGAGCTTTCATAAGGCAGTGACAGACTCATGTATGCAGGTAGAACTTAGTCCAGTTTTGTTTACTAGTTTATGCTTGTTGCTTGCAGGAAACCCTGAGATTTAGGAGGACAGAGAAAACATCTCAAACACATAAATCACAGTGGGAATTCCAGGAAGCTTCCCAGCACGAACAGTGAGTCTAATTAGAGCCTGGGATACACTTTTCATCTGTTTTTGAGAAGGAAATGAAAGCTGTCAACAGCAAAGCAAAACAGCACTGTCTCAAATTTTGAAGGCTGGCACCAGGAGAAGCCCGCGCTGAGGAGGCGCCGCGCCCCCAGGGACTCCTCAGAGAATCCGCGCGAGCTGCTCCTGCTTTGCTTTCCAGAAACCCACCTACCCCGGGTTCCGCGCATGGGTGGGAAAGGTGCTCGCAGAGGTCGGGGAAGCGGCAGGCACATCACCCACGGACAGGAAGCGGACCGCGAGGGGAACAGGTGAACCAGGGGTGACGCCCGCAATAGGAAGAGGGTTTTCTCCTCTGCCCTTGACGCGGCTGCCTCGGACGCGTTGGAGAGTTGCATGCTCACGCGGCGTGAGAGACCACCTGGTTTCAAGGTACAGAACTGGGGTGCCGGTCCTTATTTTGTGGGTAACTTGGAACAAGCGCCAGCAGGCGTCGTAGCCTCCGGCGGATGCTGCATGGGCTCAGGGGCGCTGGGAACCTCTGCCCAAACCCGCACACGCAAGGCCGCAGACCGCACGGAGCGCAGCGTCGGGTCACCTGTGTGGGGCGTATGCGAGCTGGGGGACTCACAGAGAAATCCAGAAAAACACAAGGAACTCTCAGGGAGGGTTTTGCTAAAACAGGCTACCAAGGAGGAGACGCCACGTGGGGAGGTCGCCGTCGCAGGGTGACCTCAGGCGTCCGCGTGGGCGCTAGGCTCCGTGCTCCCGCTCGGGCTGCGGGCGGCAACTTCATACTGGACCAGGTCGATCCGTCTGACCCCGAAGTGGCGGCCACGCCGGGCGGGCACAGGCGTCTGTCTGTCTGCCTGTGTGTCCCCCCCCCACCCCCAGCGCCACGCGGACTCCTCTCGCCGTCCCCGGCGGCCCGCGGGGACACCGAGTCCCGCGCCCTCGGGCGTCCGTCCTGGGCCCCACGCGGACGCCAGGTCTCCCGACCTCGCGGGGGACACCAGGTCCTGAACCCTGTAGGGGACACCCCAGCCCCATGGGGACTCACCGCTTCCGGACCCTGTAGGGGACAACCCGGTCCCGGCCCCGCGGGGACACCCCCGGCCCCGGAGGGCGCCCGCCGTGTCCGCCCCGCCCGCACCTGGCACCCGCAGCCGCGCGGCAAGTTGCGCACCAGGATCTTCCTGCGGTTGCTCAGCGCCCGCCGCATCCGCTGCAGCCGCGCGCGCACCTCATCCGCCGCCAGCGCGCGCGTCCCGGGACCCCCGGACCCCGCGGAGGACTCGGTGCCCGCGGAGCCCGCTCCCGCCGCCGCCATCTTCCCGGGCGGACTCGGGGCGGGGCGGGCGGGGCGGGGCCTCCCCTCGGTCCTCGCGCGGGTCCGCGACACCTGCGCAGCCCCGCGCCGGCCGCCCGTGGGGCTTGGGCCACTCCAGGGGTCCCCGGGGCCACCGGCCGCTGGCGACAGTGACCTCCTACGGGTGGGGACCAGGGGGCGCCGATGCGAGCAGTGGGCCAAGTTGGAGCCGATGCAAATGAAATCGAGGTGGGGGGCGAGGGACACGCGACCCGGGCTGCGCCTCTGGCCTGAACCCCGTGCTAGGGCCCGCGCCTGGCCTGCGCACACACAGGAGGCCGAGGCAGGCTGGCTGCGAGGCCCAGGGCGCGGGGCGGGACCCTGAGCCCTGAACTCGGGGACCCTGAACTCGGGGGGACCGTGTTGGGTGCTGGGAGCAGCTCACATCCCAGATCGCCCTGGCCACCGCCCGCGAGAGGAGCCTGGCTCTCACCTGTGTGCAGTGCACAAACAAGCAGAAAGGCAAAGAAAGAGAAGGAGCACGAGAAACAGCGTGTTTAACACCAGTGCGTAACCCGTTAGGAGGAAACCTTCCGAAGAGAAATGAGCAGCACCACGAACAAAGGCGTTCTACAGTGGAGAGCTCCTCCTGACCACGGCTCGCAGTATTTCCAGGGGATTCGCAGGGCCCTGACTGCTTGCTCGTTCAGCCGCGCAACTGTACTTTCCTCAGGTCGGGGGAACACACAGAGTGGGGTCGGATGCACCCTAAGGCCCTGCGCTCTGCTGGATGCAAAATGCCTCGCTCCTACCCTCTGCTCAGAGGGCGAGGCTGCCTGCACCCCTGAGCTGTGCTCCGTGAACACGGGGTCACTGTGTGCCTCGGGGTACACACGTGTGTGCAGTGCGTGATCCCCAGAGTCAAAGGGAGACTCACAGAGGCAGGGTAGAGATTTGCACAAGGATATATCTGGCCTGTCTTAAAAAGAAGGCATGTACTGCTACATAGTGCACACACCTCCAAAGTGCTCAGGAGAGAAGCCAGGGCAGAAAAGGTCACACGCCTGAAACACTCACAGCAGTAAATCAGTGGAGCGCCCCAAGATCGAGGAGGCCGAGGGCTGTGGAGCCTGATCGCCTAGACCCCCTTTTGGAGAGAGAAAATTTTTGGAACTAGACAGAAATGGTAGTTGCCAGATACTGGAACTGTAACCAAAAGTAGCGCCTGCGTTATTCACTTTCAGCTGGTTGATTCTATCAATTTTGCCACGTAGAAATTGTGATGCTTGCAGTTTACAGCTGTGCTTTTCTCTTAATGGACATGCTTGTTGCTTGTCCTGGGAAGTTGGTGCTGTGCAGGGTACCTCTCAGTTCTCCCTTCCGTCTTCGGGTCCCCCTGCCGTTTGCCAAAGATCTATTTTCCTGTTTCCTCTTTTATTTTGCTCCTATTTATTTGTACTTTGAGTTTCTCTTGTATGAGAAATCATGATGTTTACACTGGTGTGATCTCACTCAGCATCTTGGGATCAAGGTGTATCCATTTTCCTACAAATGGCTGAAGTTCATCCTTCTTTGTGGCAGCGTAGCACTCTGTGGTGTATATACCACACTTCCTCTGTCTGTTGATGGACACAAAGGCAGCCTCCAGGACTCAATTACTGTGAATTGTGCTGCTACAAACGTGGGTGTCCACGTTGTAACATGACACCTGTAACTCTTTTGGAAAGGTGCCCGGAAGGGGAGTAGCTGAGTGGAATGGAATTTCTAGTTTTAGTTTTTCAGGAATCTCCACCCTGATTCCCAGAGTGGTTACACTAGTTCACATCCCACCAAGCAGGCAGACTGCTTCCTTTTTCCTGCAGCCTCGAAGCAGTTGCTATCATTTGATTTTGTGCTGATAGCCCTTATTTCTGGACTAAGACGGAAGCTCAGTATTGTTTCGATTTGCATTTCTCTAAGGGCCAGCAATGTTGAACATTGTTGAAAAATTTTTGGTCATTTGTGTTTCTCACTTTTTACAATAGATCCTCTCAGGCCTTTCAGCACCAATAACTGGAACATCATTTTTTTTCCTTTTTGAGACAGGGTTTTGCTATGCAGTTCAGGCTGGCCTTTAACTCACTTTGTAGCCCAGGTGGGCCTCAAACCCAGTGATCCTCCTGCCTCAGCCTCTTGAGTGCTGGAATTAGAGGTGTGCACATTCGCACCTAGTGAACATCATTATCATTTATGGCCACGTATTGTTCTACTGATAGAATGATCATGATTTGCCTGACTAATCTCTGGGTAGTAGACAGGATATCTGTTGTAAACAGCACTGGGTTTAATACTTACTTTTCCACCGAAGAAAGACTTGGAAGCTGTCTGTTCCCCAAGGAGTAAGCGTATCTAAAGATCTTGCATAACCATTTCCAAGCTATCCCCCGAGGTCCCCCATCAGAACCTTTAAGGGAGTGCTTGTTTCTCTGCTTGTGTCCATGATGCTCTGCTATCCCCAAAAGTTCTATGTTTGTTTTACAATTTTATTGCTTTGAATTAAAATATCATGTTTTCAAACCCTAATGAAACCCTGTTTCACAGCACTGAGAGACTTTGAAAAGTACATTTTTTCAAGAGGGTAAGAAGCAAGAATCACCTCCGTGCGTGCAGCAGCCTGAGTCGCTCATTACGGTCAGAATGTGCATTTACCCGAGTGAGCACCGTCTGCATGACAAGCATTCAGTAAACGTCTATTGTGTGCACTGGGGGCACCACAATGGCACAGTCAGCTTCCTGTGCGGCAGGGCTGGCATCTCACCGAGACGAGAGTGCGATAATTCTAATTCACAGTGGTGCTAAGTGTGCAAACAGAACTTCCCAGGCAGCCCAGCTATCTAAACCTAGCTCAGAGACGCTGCCTTTGCTTAAGATCTTTCCCAGACTACGTTTTCCATCTCGACTTCAGAATTAGCAGAAAATTCTTCTGCACAGCTTCTGCGGTACCAAATGTTCATCTCTTAGCAATGACTTCAGTTTTTTTAAACTAATTAAATGTTACTTAAAGCCACGTCTGGTGCATGAATCAGGTGTTGTTGTAGGGGTTGAATGACGTAACCCAGACAGTCACTAAATGAGAGTGTTATCAAGTTATTAAGCTAATTTTAGGAAGTGGCTACTTGGACTGCATTCAACGCTTTGTGCAGCATTGCTATGTGCTACAGAGCAGCAAGGTTCAAATAGTGTGGACTCGGTCTAGTGGGATTTCTATGCTGCAGAGGGAAGTAGATCTTACCCACAAATGAAGATTGGAAGGGCGGCCACACTCTGACCTCAGGCAGCCTGTTCCGATTTGCACTATTGTATGCCTTGCTATGAACCTGCTGGGACAACTCCACGGATTTGTGCACACGAAACACTCATTATATCTTGATATACGCTGCTCTAAGTTTCAAATCAACAAGCTTTTCTTGTACTGTTGCTGCTTTTCAAAAATTTAGAGAAATAATGGGCTTGGCTGGCTTTAAACTGTTAAAACTGAATCAATCATTCCTGCTACATTTTAAGAAATAGATGGAAGTGGCAGAGACTCGAGGATGCAGTGTGTCCACATCAGGCCTGAGCCGCACTCCTCCAGTGCGGCTTCCGTGGCACACCACAGGGGCACTGTGACACAGGGCAGAGCGGGTGCACAGTTCCTGCAGTGACTGCATGCAGTGTGGGTCCCGGGACCCTGTAACATGAGCCCTGTGCCCACGTTAGCCTTGATATTTTAAAATATGTATGGTCACATTGTGTATTTTTAAGGCACTGCAATTGGGGGAAATGTGGGAGAAGCTGAACACATCTCAGTTTATAACAATAACAACAACAACAACCTCTTGTAGTCAGTCTTGTCTGCCATGGTAACAAGCGTGTTAGCAGGCCTTGGAGACCATAAGAACAGTGGGCCTGTAGTTATTTATTCATTGAACCATATCTATTGGTGCCCCAAAAGTACCAGACACAGTACATTGTGCTGTATTTGACTTTGATCCAGAAGTGTAGTTTTCCCTGGAAAAAAGAATTGCAACTCAGTGATTGTAATTTTAGTCTGAGATTTACTTTGTACAGAGCCCTCTTAGTATGCTTAGTAGCACAGGAGGGGGTGTGATTCTGACTTAGAGAAAACCAGCCTGAGAACCTGGGTCTTGAGGGATAATAAGAGTTTTCTAGGTGAAATCCACGGCAAGTACTGAAATGGGGCACACAGAGAGGTCCAGGAGCATCACCAGGACTGGTGTGACCACGGAAGAGTAACTTGGCATTTATGGAAGCAATGCTTTTTTGGGAGAGTGGCAGGAAATAAGTGGGAAGGAGGAGCAGCTATCCTTCCAGTTCCAAGGACCTGACTCTGATTTAAGCGAATGCCATAGAGTGGTCTGGTAGTCAATCTTCGGAGGAACAGTGCAGGCTTTGGGGAGGTGGGGGACCAGGTGAAGCTTCTGAAAAAGAACAGGGCTCCCAGGGAGAAATCAGCCCATCAGGCCATGCCCAGGGCTGGCTGGGACCCTCCAGAAACAGTGGAAGTGAGAACACCAAGGGCGACTGAGGCGCAGAACTCCCCACAGGCTGCCTAAGCTCTGCCTGCAGGACGCCTGCGATGCACGCAGCGGGCACGACTTCGTGCCCATGTTGGGCAGCGGCCCAGGGTCCTGGGAGAGGCGCCTAGGACAAAGGAGCAGAGGACGGTGAGGAGCTTGCGAGAGCTGGGCTGCCTGGGTCGGCTTTGCACAGAGACATCTTAAATACGCTCCTTTCCCTGAGGAACAGTTGGGGACAATGCCCGCAAGGCCATCCTGAGGGTTGGATATGGGGCGAGGCGTCCAGGGCGGGGCTGTCCCCAAGGCTCAGCTCCAGGCCTGGGCCAAAGGCTGCCTGACACCAGCGCAATGACAACGAATCTGTATTAACTGAGGTCGGCACTCTTGACAGCTCGCAGGAAGTGCAGGGAGGACAGTGTCATGGTTCCCCAGTGGCAGAGGCTGGGCGGGGAGATGTCCAGGGATGAGGCAGGCGCAAGCTTGGGAAGGAAGACACCAAGTGCTGTGGTTGTCTCAACGACACCCTGCATGCGGGCTATACAGGTGAGACCGCCCCAAGGTGGCATCGAAACCTCGAAGCACCCAGGAGCCAAAAACACCAGGGTAGCTGAGACTCCACCTGTGCCATGCATGGGCCTGGCCTGGAAAAAAATGAGCCAGGTTAAAACAAAAAGATGCCAGGCCAAGGGGCCCTGTTACTTTGGGCGCCACCGCCCGTGCCATCCGTTACCTCCAGGGTGGTTGCCAGCTTGAGTGGCCCACACAGTCCAGCACACCACCTCCCTGCCTCGTGTCTTCATGGTACCTGCCTGGGTGGCTTCTGTCCTCCTGTCTAGGATCTCAAGCCAGACCTGACCACTTGCTGCCCTTGGCTCCTGTCCACCTCTGCATCGCACTGGCTGTAAAAAGCCTAACGAAGACAGATGTGCAGCCAACCAGGAAAGCGCGGCTGTGGGGAGCCAGCGGGGACACGTGTGGAGGGTAAGGACATGGATCCTGGGTGCGGCATGGGACACACGTAGGAGGGGGGCAGAGGTGGCCGCCTGTCATCAGCAAGCACCTGGCAGCTTTAGTTGGGGGCGGCCTTGCTCCTGAGGTCATGCAGAGACACCTAGGAGAGAACAGCGGCACCCCAACTTTCTCCATGTACCCCTCCAGGGGTGGGGAGATTTGAGCAGAAAGCAGACTCTGGAAGTTCATACAGGGGATTTATATAGATTTAATTCTCATGGCCCTGTTTGGAATGGGTGTTATTTTCCCACACTCTAGGTGAGGCAGCCAGCTCGATGTAGTCAAGGGAATTGACTGAGGCCTCACTGCTCAATAGCATAAAAAGTTCAGGCATGGCGGCACAAGTCTGTGTCCAAGCTACTTGGGAGGCTGAGGCAGGAGGGCTGCAAATTAGAGGGGAGCCTAGGCCATTTAGCAAGACAGTGTCCCAAAAATCAGCAGGGCCCTGGGCTGTAGCTCAGTGGCAGAGCATGTGGTGAGTGTGTGCAAGATCTGGGTTCATTCCCAGCACTGGCGGAAGCAGGGAGAGAGGAATTTTACCTTTTGACAGTGAAGTTTAGATTCTTTTGGCATCTGGCTTCCTGAATTTGGACACTTTCTAAAGATACGTAGTTTTTGTTAAACAGCAGAATAGTGGCTATAAACTTGTGGGAAAAGCCGTGGAACAGGCAGCATGAATATTTGAAAGATACAGTATGAGCCAGCTGGTACAGGGCAATAAATCTTTCCAAATTTCACCCTTTTGTGTGCAGTGTAAGGATTTTCATATAAGCCTGTGCTATTTTTTGAAATATTATTTTGTTGAAAATCTCCTAAAAGTGTGTATGTTCAGTTGTCCGTATTTGCCCCACACAGCAGCTGACATTCAGCTGGAGTTAACCTCGGCAATGGTTCCAGCAGTGGAGCTACTGAGGGCTCTAGGGAGGGTTCTGAACTCTGTGTTAGGTGCCTGCAGCACGCTAGACCTCCTTCCTCAGTTCCATGTCTGCAGCTGGTAGATTTTTTTTTTCCTTCCTGCCAATGCTCGGTCCCCAGGGGCAGCCCATGGACCCCTGACTCCTTCCTTCCCCTGGTGCAAGAAACACACACAGCCATAAAGGAATCGCCCGCACATTCCCTTGCTTAGTTTACCATTTCACTGACACATAATAATCGTGCATATTTGGGCACAGAGTGGTATTTTGACAACTGTCCGCTATGTAATGATCCAGCAGGGTAATTAGCCCAGCCGTCTTGGTCGTTCCTTTGGAGGGTCTGCTCTTCTCTTCTGGCTGTTTTGATGCAGACAATAGATTATTGCTAACTCTTGGGCGGCAGGGCTCAGTCCTTCTACGCAGCTGTGGGCCCTGGCTTAAACCCACAATGCTCCTCAGCAGGTTCTCGCCCCCTACCCACAGGCTCCTGGCCTGGGCTCCTTTTCTTTCTGCTTCAGGCACCTGTGGAGGTGCATTACTCAGTCCCCCACCAGGGAGCTGCCACACCCCCAGATCTGCAGATCCTGACAGGGTCACTGTCCTCCCCAATAGCCCACAGTGCTCCCAGGCTGTCCTGAACACACCGGGTCCTGCACTGTGGGGCCACTTCTGCCTGACACAGAATTCCTTTCAGGGGCAACTTCCCAGTGGCCTGGCCATGAGGTTCTCAGAGCTGGGCTGCAGCCCGGCTCTTCCTGCCTCCTCCTCCTCCTCCTCTGCTCCTGCATGGGTCTCAGACCTGCTGTGAGGGGTGGACCCCCAACTCCTCCTCCTCTTTATCTTTCACAGGGGGTGACCCCAGAACATCCTGTGGACGTCTCATGGTGGCTGGATGCTTGCTGGTTAGAAGATGCCAGGTGACGGATGGTAAAAAATAGTTCAAGGGGCAGGTGGTGAAACGAGCTTTGAAGACTTCAAGGAGAGGACCCGACCCCCAGGGGAAGGGGACAGCCCCTGGCTCACCTGGCCACACTCTTGCTGAAGCGCTCACTGCAGGTGCCCTGGGTACCCAGATGGACAAGAATGGTTTGGCTAGCACAGATATTTAGGCATTTGGGAGAGCCAGGGAGAAGCAGGTTGGCCAGAAGAATGGTGTGGGCTCCGAGTTCTCCTGATGCCCTACAGAAGGATGGAAAGCAGAAGAAAGAAAGCAAGAAAGGCCTTGGGTGAGGGATGGGAGCCTGTGTGGCCTGGGGTGCTTTCTTGGGGCATGGAACTTAAGGCTGCTGCAAGCATACAGGCACCGGGTCCCTGGGCACAGGGCAGTCTCGGTGTACTGGCTCCTGGATGCCCGAAGAAATTGACAGCCCACACTGGAGCAGGGCAAGGTCTAGAGTGGCCACCACAGACGGAAGGGTAAGGGACAGAAAGGAGGTGGGTGCAGAAATAGGTCCAGAGAGGGCAGCTAGAGGCCAGCAGAGGGTTATGTGCACCCAGGGACTGGAGGACACAGCCCTTACAAGGCCATCGGGATGCCTGTGTCATGGAGACATCTCATGATGACTGTTCATAAAGCCAGGGCTGAAGTTGTCATGGAGATGGGGGTCACTAATCGCATGGGAGACATCTGCACCCCAAAATGACAGAGGCCAGGAAGTGAAGCCAGAGCGCCCCTGACTGGAGCCACCTGTCACATAGAGCAGTTGTGGGGGTCCCGGCTCATGTGATGCTGTGGAGATGATGGTCCGATCTTCCACAGGGAGAAAACTCCAGGCTGGGCTGAGAGGGCCACGTTCTACTCATAATAATCAGAAACCATGAGATGTGGGGAGGAGGGTGAAAGGATGCTTGACTCATGCTCAGCTCCTACATCGAGGAAATGGCCAGATGCCTGTGAGACTGCTGCTGGGGGAAGGAGAACCTCAACATCAGGACCATGTCCACCAGTGCTCTTCCCTGCCCTGCCTGAAGGGGAACTGCACACCAGCAAAGGGGGACCACACCCTCTAGGGGCCTTCAGGCACACTGTTTGGATGCGGGGGATGGTGGTGGGATGCCGAGGCCCGGGGTGACACCCGTGCCGTTAGGGTAAGGACCCGTCCTGTACATAGCCTGCCCAAGTCCAGCTAACAGTGGGGCCCCGGGCCCAGGAACCTGGCTGGTGCTCACTGCACCCAACCTGGTGACAAACAAGAGCAGACACTCCTGGCAGGTGGATGCACATCATCCTCAGAGATGGACTAAGAAGTGCCAGAGGAGGGCTTGAAACTACCACTTCCTGAGCCAAGATTGTGAATCAAAAATAACATCCCACCCCAGCAATGACAGCAGACCCCAGTGCCACTGTGACAATAATGATGTATCTCCTTGGCTGGGCCACCATGTCCAGCGTTCGACCAAATGTTACCCTGGACGTTTCTGAGGGAGCATTTTCATTTTCACATGAGATTTACATTCAAATCAGGGGGCTTCAAGTACAGCAGATCATCCTCCATACCGTGGGTGGGCTTCCTCCAATTAGTTAAAGGTCTGGGCAGAACAAAAAGCCTGTTTCCCCCCCCCCAGACAGAACTCTGCCAGGAGGTTCCCTTCAGGCTTCCTCTGCACCGTCTGCTCTTCCTGGCCCACCAGCTGCTGCCTTTAGACTCGAGCTAGGACTCCTTCCTTCCTCTCCAGAGTCTGGACTCACCAGGTTTCCATGGTCGTAGGAGCTAAAGCCAGCACTTTAGAATAACCACCACCAGGCCCCGCACGCATCTCTTTCTCTGGAGAACTCTGGCCATACATCTACCACCACACACTGAAAGCCCACGTGGGCAGAAGTCCCTGTCCTCTCTCCATTGGACATCACAGCCCGATGTCCACAGAACCCACCTGAACCCTGGAGAATGACCGACTCGAGTCCCAGAGCCTCTGTTGAGTGGAAGCCCCGGTCACAGTGCCATGCCACAAAAACTGGCGACAGTGACACAGAGCTGCGTGTCATGATATTACACTGCCATTCACTTGGTTACTCTTTCCTTTTCTATTCAATCAAAAGAGAGATCAGAAACAGTGCCCAGTGACACGCAATGGGCAGCAAATCAGTTTTGTCCTCTGGGCTGGTTTATCTGTCACCCTCTGCTACACTCTAGAGTCTTGTCATCCACTGGTCCCGCACGTCAGAGACTCGGTGTGGGTCTGGCAGGACCAGAGAGCAATGTCTCTGATGCTGGGGTTTGGGAAGGTACTGAGCCCCAGAAAGCAGGGGCTGAATTTGAGCAGAATCAGGGACTGCCGCTCTGCTAACGTCTGGGGGAGCTCAGTGACTTCGACTTCCTCTGCAGGGTCAGAGGCAAGTTGCTGCACCTCTGTCTCTTACTACCCAAGAGAAGCGTGACCCCTGGGGGGCTTCTTCAGGTTCTGAGGACAACCCCACCCATCCGTAATATGCAACCATGCACAGCCAACCTATGATGGCAACTCTAGACCCTGCCCTGGACCAGGTGGCCTGCAAGGCTGCCAGCTTTGACAAAAGCCTGGGTCCCAAGGACCTCTGCAGGCCCAGGTTGCAGTCCCAGCTGCCCCTGCACTGGACACGAAGATGCCTGCTGCTGAGGTGAGGATGGACGTGCCTTTCCTGACCTGGCATAGTGAGGGTCCTAGAACTGGTCATTCCTCTCTGGGCATTCGCCTACCTGTTGCATTTGTCTTTGGGGCCTTGCTTCATGGGGGCCTGACCTGAGATAAATTGTTTAAAATTTTCTGGTATGCAGAGTTCTTGGCAAACTTAGATATGCATTCTGCTTTATTCTTCTGCCACCTCGGACAGTCTCTCACCATCTTAGACCCGCTCCTGCTACCTTAGACAGTCTCTCATTTCATCCCTGCAGCCCTCAGCGTCTGGCACATACACAGACTGTTTGTGAATCTACACTGAAATCTGGTTTTGGAGCAAACTTTAAAGCTCAGATCCAGTATCCCAGGCCCGCCCAGAGCCTCACCACCGATTAGCAATGGATTCCAGCCCTTTAACAGTGACTGCTGCAGGAGCCAAGCTAGCAGGTACTTGACCTCGTCAGTGCATAGATTATCTGGTGTCACTTAGCAGGCAGGGTTTTAAAATATATTAAACTTCCCATCACATATTCTACATTTACGCAGCCCATCTGAGCCAGCTCAGGTGTGGGGTTTCAAATTAATTCTCCCCTCACCATCCCAAATATATCACTGGATCTAAATTCCTAGGATTCTCCACTAAGGTCTGAATCTCTTATAGAATCGCTGGCATCTGAGCTGCCCACTCAGAGGGGAGTTCTGACACCTGCCTGTTTTCTTGCAGTTTCGCTGTGTCCCCGCTCTCTGGCCAGCACTTCCATTTTTTTGCTTATAATATTCCGTTACTTCTGCTTTTTCACTCAATTGTCCATTTACAGGCAGCATTTTGGTTTTTATTCACCCAGTAGGAGAAACTCAAGCTTTGAAGTTGGATGATTCCTGAATACTTTTCACATGAGCGCAGACCTTTCTCTTAATATGCTTTTCAGCTGGGAAATTTATTTCTAACAGAGAAAGATCCCAACATAGGGCCTAACAAAGACAGCCTCAGTAAAGAGGATGAGTCCTAGTTCCAGGCCTCCTGCTGCAAGGGTCCCAGGTGCCTATAAGGACAGGAACCTGTACCTTTGATGCCAGGGAACACTGGAAGTTTAAATATTTTGCTTGCAAAATACCCACTCATGAAGCTCTCCAGATTTTCCACTGGAGTGAGCACCCACAGTCTCAGCATAGCTCCAATTGGCTCAGAAAAATCACCTCGATCACCTGGGGCTCCCAGGCTTGAAAGAGTTTCAGGAAGTCAGCTTTTCTGTATTCTCTTCTCTTGCATTCAGGGGAAGTGCAGAAAAACAGCCCAGATGGGATAAAGATCTCTCCAGGAAAAGTCCAGCAAACTCCCTCTAGAGACTAGCGATGGACACAGTGGGCAATTTCTTCCTGAAGAAGATAACTCTCTGTTGTTGTTCAAACTGATTTTTTATAAGTTTGATATAACAGTTTAAAATTCTTAATTATGTATTTTTGCATAGGGAATGAACACACTTCCTAGGTCATACTTTCTAGGACTCTATTTCCTGCACTGTAATGTTTTATGTAAACGACCACTTTCTGAGGGCACCAAAGCATCATTCAGTCATTCATTCATTTGCTCAAAGTTCATTAAGTTCCGACTATCAGCAGGTTTTCATAGCTTCTACCTCTTGAAAATCACCACAGACCTGTGGCTTAGTGTCTCCATTACTAGGGTCACTTCTGGGGAGCCTCTGAAGAAAGCTTGCGCCAGCCCAGGCAGGGGCTTTCCCAGTGCTTGCTGGGAACCCTACACCTGGGTCCTGCAGTCTTCCTTGTGCTGAGCCACTGAAACACAGAGGTCACTGGTTGCTGTGACAGCCTCAGCCCATGGAACCAACGCCACCCCACAGCTTCCTTCACACCCCGAGCACCTGTGACCCTTTGTGGGTTGGCAGGGGCAGGTGGTCCATCAGGCATGGAGACGTCAGTGTGCACCCCGAGCTCTTTCCAAAACACCCTCCACAGAGTAAGCTTTTCTGGCTCCTTGTCCCAAGTTCCTTCCAGGAATTGTTGCTGCCAGGGAAGCCGCAGAACACAAACACGAGTTCTGTGGGTGCTGACTAGGGTTAGCTCTGTGGGGACGTACTGGGCCTTCCATGCTCGGAGGGCCTGGCAGACAGCGCCGCCCTCAGTATGGCCTGCTTTGCTATGCAGGCCTTCTCACCCTGCTGTCCTAATCCTGGGGTAGGAGGCTTGTCCCAGAGGCACCTGAGGGTGTCCCCTGGGAGCTGCACTTGCTCACGGCCTCCTGCTCCCAGCTCTCCACGTTCAAGTCCTTACTCTACCTCAGGTGGGGGCTGCAAATGTAAACCCATTACCCTCTACTTACTTGGCCTGTCCCCTTTTGCTGAGTTGGGTCCCCCAGGGGCTCGAGCCCAGAAGTGCACTCCAACCCACTGTGGTCTTTCTTTATTGGGCAAAACACATTTCCCGAACTTCCCAATCAAGACACTTTCTATTAAGGTCTGCATTTCTATTAAGGTTACAAAAAAAAAAAAAAGGTTACAGAGCCACGCACATCACACACAACACAGATCCAAAGGTACTTTACATAGCAAGAGCCTCTGTGACTCTCTGGTAACTTCCGCATGGATCAGGTTTTGAAGAGTCTGCCTCGTCACTGCACTGTAAATTGTGAGGATGAGGATGAGGAGGGGGCCGGGGGAGGGGGAGGAAGGAGGAGGAAGAGGAACCCAGGGGTGCTCTATGTCCCCAGCCCCTTTTCTCTTTTCTATTTTATTATTTCTGACACAGGGTCTCACTAAGTTGCCCAGGCTGGCCTTGAGTTTGTGGTCCTCCTGCCTCAGCCTCCTGAGTTGCTGGGATTGCCAGTATGTGCCATCATAGGCCCAATTACTGGAAGTTTTTAGCCAGCTCTATGATGATTGCACCCTGGTGGGGACCCAGTGACCCTATAGGAACCTCCCAGGCTGGGGACAAGGTGGCCCACAGCACCCCTGCGGCCTCTGCGTGTGTCATGGATTTCAAACTCTGAAGGCTCATTGCCCTTGCTGAAGACACTGTGGAGGATGCAGCCAGCACGGGGGTGCAGGAAGCTCCGGCCTAACCTCCTCGACCCCGCAGCTTCCTGAATACCTCTGGAGCCTCTAGTCCCCGTGAGTGGGTGTGCCAGACGGGATCCTCCACCCTCCCAGGCCGCCCCTTTCTCGGGGCGGGGGCACCTGTCCTTTATCCCCAGCTTTAGGTGTTAGCTTCAGTCCTGTTTAGCACTTCATTATGTCTACAAACAGACCCGGAAACACTTCCAGAGAGCCGGGAACTAACCCAGGCGGGTATGTGGTCTCGGGCCAAAGAGTGTTTTAGAAAGAAAAACATGTTCTGTTTCAAGTCTGTGGTGGGGCCAAGAACAAACAGGATGAAACAGTGTTTGTTGCAGTTGGGGAAGAAGCAACGGCTTGGCCCAGGGTGATTTTAGTAGGGGAAACAGTTCCCCCCGGTGAGCTGAGTGAGGCAGGAGGGTGCCTGGACCCAGGACAGCCGGCCCAGGAGCACAGGGCATCGGGCACAGGGGAGAGGCCTGCAGGGGCTGGGTGAGGGAGGCTGATTTCCACAGGGAGAGACCTGACTGCTTTTGTGCGAGTGGAAAAGGAAGTCACACGAGAGTGTGTCCGCGGTTTCCAGCAAGAATTTTTCATCTTCAAAGTAAAACAAACCCACGCAAGCAGCGTTAACGTCCCCTGCGGAGGTGCGATGAGCAAGGAGCAGGAGTGGGGGCGGCGGGGGGGTGGGGGGGAGGGGATGGAGGAAGACGGGGACAGCACCAGGCCACATCCAGCAGGTGTGCGGCGGCTGCTGCTGCGATGTGGCCCGCAGCACTCAGGCAAAAGAGTCCACAGGGCCCTAAAACGTCAGAAGCATCACCTGCGGCCTCAGGAGAATGCTCTGCTCCCAGCCAGGCATGGCGGCCCACACGGGTAGTTCCAGCACTTGGGAGGCTGAAGCAGGAGGATCGTCCCAAGTTTGAGGACAATCTGGGGTATATGGTGAGAACCTGTCTCAAAAAATCTGCTCGTTCCCTAAGTGGGGGACAAAAAGGCTTGCAACTGGCACCCCGTACCATGCAGACCCCCGGGGACCAGAGCCGGCCCACACCAGCTGCTCCTGGGTACCAGGAGCCAGCGCAGCTCCCGCTCCCCCGCCTTCCGGAGAGGGAAATCTGGATTTTTACACATTTTAAATTATACAATTTGGGATGATTTTTTAAAAAACAAACTTCCTGTGGTATATGTAAAAAAAAAGCCCATGTGTTTCTACACCCCCACATCAAACTTGCTTCCACTTTAGTTGTGCGGTCGCCAATTTGATTGGGAAATGGATGTAGATCATTATTTAATGCCAGGGGCTTCAGGAGGATCACCACCAGCTTGTGGCCAGCTTGGGCTTCATACTGAGACCGTCTCAGAAAAAAAAGAGTCCATACGGCGTGAAAGGAAAGAACGTGTGGAGACACAGACCGAGGGAGGTGGCAGGGACAAAAGAGCTACACACGTGTGGCGAAACACGGCGTACGTCTTCTTCAAGTCCCTTTCAGAGTCCTGGCGCCAGCCTCGCAGGGAGCGCGCAGGCCGAGGACGCTGGAGGCTCCGCCTTTCCCACTTCCATGCTGGACCCCCCACCCCGCCCCACCGAGGGGTCTCGAAAGCCCAGGAAGACACTGGTCCCAAACAAGGCCGAGGCAGCGCCGTCCTCGCAACCCTTTTCGTATCCGTGGCTCCCCGGGCCTGACAGGGGCAGCGGTGTCTCCTGGGGGCAGCGCACGGCACTTTCCGAGCCCACCTTGCATCCCTGTCCAGGAGTTCGGAGCCCTAAGCACCTTTGCCAAGCCAGCTCTGGTTCTGAGCCGCTTTCCTGGCCCGAGCTGGCTTTGCGGTGACGCGGCTGAGCCCATGACAGGAGGGGCAGGAGACCACGCACCTGCTGTCCACCGCTTCCTGCTGCAGCCGGAGCCGACTGTGCTGCTCCCTTGGCCTGGACGAAGGTGCCATCAAGCGGGACCGAAGGACCCCGGAGGTGCAGCCAGCACCACGTCATACCGGGCCCATACTGAGCTGTGCCTGGGTGCAGGTGGTCAGCCCTTCTGCTCGCTCTTTGGGGCGTGTGGGGCCGCAGCCGAGCCGGGGGCCGCTCCCGCCGCGTGGTCGGCTCCTGGCATCGCGCTGGCTCCGTGTGGGGCGCCCTCCACTGCCCTTGCTGCTCTTTACCCCCATCCTGCGAGGGGCCCACAGCTGGCTGCGCACCTCTGGGAGGACCCTGGGGCTGGGGTGGGGTGCTTTTCCTGGATTTGGGGAAACCAGCCCGGCTGAGCTCCAGGCCCCATAGAAGCGAGTTTGCCAGGTCTGAGGGAAAACAAGGAAGGTGCGTGTGCGGTGATCAGCGCCTGCAGCACCGCCTCATTCATTGTTCACTAACGTAACTCAGGCACAGCAACAAGATCCCCATTATTTGGGGCCACTAAAACTTCGATTAAAATGTCCAACACAGTTCTAATATTTCATTGTTTTCAATCTCAAAGCCACCATGGAGCGTGTATTTACTCACTTTGGACAGTGCTGGCTGTGTTGGGTTCTGTGCCCAAACCCACAGGGGCAAAGCAGCTCAACGCTGTTACACCAAATGTGCCTTTCTGTCCAGTTCCTACAGAGACGCGGGCTTTGGAGCCCATCCTCAGCCTGCGGCCCCTGCAGTGGCGGCAAGTACAAGCATTGCTCTGAGCCTCACACTGCAGAACAGGCTGAGGTAGGGCCAGAGGTCCAGCAGCCCAGGCCCCTGCTGGCTTGAGGAAGTGGAATCTTAGAGTGCGGCCCTGGCTGTGCATTTCAGGAGCGCCCTCGGTGACTCAAACTGGCCAAGTAATGGGATCTGGTGTTTAAGGAATGAATACCTTCCTTCCATGTTGCCTGGAGAAGTCACCATGAATGCAAACACCAGCTATGTAATAGTGATGTCACGATTGCTTCTTAGTGGTAATCACTCTGAGGTGCTCCAGGAGCGGTCCCTAAATGTTAGATGGTTCCCACGTTCCCTGTACAGCCCTGGGAAGAAGGAGGTACCCTTCTTAGTACTCTGATAAACATGGCAAGAGTTTATAAGGTAGCCGTATTATCTTATGTACATGTTGTCAAACTCATAACGTGGGCATGATGGTGCATGCCTGTCATCCTAGCGCTTGGGAGGCTGAGGCAGGAGGATCACTGTGAGTTCAAGGCCCAGGCCACACAGTGAGTTCAAGGCCAGTCTGAACTGCATAGCAAGACCCTGTCTCAAAAAAACAAAAATGAGAGAAAGGAAGGAAGGAAGGAAGAACCTAGCTCTATGTCTCCTGGGAATTTCACATGGACCAAGTACTGGGGCAATGGGAGTTTTCACTGAATTGCATCTTGGCGAGTTCAGGATGTGAGGAGGCACAGGCGGGTCCATCCACTGCTACCTCAATGGGATCTGCTGCAGCTGAACAAGCTATAATTAGACCCCAGGTCTCTGCCTGTGAGAAGAATCCACACTCACCGCGAATCCACCGCTGCTCAGCTGGCACCGGAAACACGTGTCACTCTCTCACCCGGGCAACTTAGGTTGTTTTGCTTTCAAATTCTTTCCACTTCACTGTGAGCAGAATGCTCTAAGATGCTCTCTGCTTAACAGGCACCACACCTGCCAGATGGGCCTCTGGCAAATGCATTTCAATGTTTAATCCTCGCGGAAGAGGAGCACAGAAGGGGAGAAAGCTATGATCGCCCACGCAGGGTGGAAGCAGTGCCTGAAGGACCAGTGCCCCTGTCCCATCTGTAAAATCTGTCTTGGGTCTCTTTCTCCTGGCAGTCCTGAGGCCCCGGAGGCAGCTGTGTGCAGAGAGTGTGGGAGTGAGACTGTATTCCCCTTGGTGTAATCACTAACTGAACCCTGACTCCCCTGAAAAATGTTTCCCACCCATGCAACAGTGACTACATTTGGGCAAGAGTTTGGTTCAGAAAATAAGGCCTGGCAGGAAGTAACGGGAGACCTCTGGGAAGGTGCCCCTGCCCCACACCCAGAAGGCAGAGCAAAGGCTTTGAAATGTGGGAACAGACCTTTACCACCGAGAGCTCCAAAGGTTCTGGATAGGTTTTAAATATCTTGATGGTGATGGCAAAAGGAGGTTGGTGACACCTTGGGTGGGTGATGGGCCCACCACATCTGGCATCTGGACTCAGGCAACAGCTGGGCTCCCTGGGTGCGTTTACCTGGAGACACACGGGGAACAGGGCAAAGGCAGCTCCAGATCCAGGTGGCCGGGGCCCCAGCCAGTTGTGCCTCGAGGTGTGTGATGCCCGGAAGACTCTCAGACTGTCTGTATCTCCACCTGCCTGACCCTGGAGTTTAGTGAGAATTAACTGCTTCCCCGAGATGCCCTTGGGCCAATGTCAGGCACTGCGCCGCTCCCCAACTTACCACCCTACTTCGATGCAGTGTTATTGTCCCTTCCCGGGACTTGACTCACACAGGCCCTGCTGAATGGGCCCTGAGGGGTGGCGTGACTCAGCAGTTTCCTGGAAAGCTTCTCAGTCGTGTATTTATGGATGTTTCTCTTTTCAGATTTATTTGGTGGTATTTTTTCAATCTTGATAATTCCAGTATGACAAGTTGGGTTATGTTCTGCTTCAAGTTCTCTGTGGGGTTTTGTTTTCTTTGGGTCATGAAGCCCACTTGGGAGACAGTGCCATATAGGAAAGTGGCTTTGTCACTCCCAGGCCAAGGAACAGGTCTGGGTCAGGCAGGTAGGGTCAGGTGGTCCGGGCAGGGCCTTGAGCACCGTATTATGCAGGGTGAACCAGTTCAGGGCACCTTGCTTGAGTATCTTGATGGTTTGGGCGGTGGGGTGGCCCCCTTGTCCTGTACCTGGCCCTAGGGGATTGAGGTGAGGAGGTGGTGCCCTGGGCCACAGGCCTGCTCATAGGAGGTGGCAGGGCTCTGGGGCAGGAGTGGCTGGTCTGCCCATCACAGGTAAGCTCACAAGCAAGGCAAGATGATTGCAGTCTCCAGGAATCGGCCACCCTGGGAAGGGACAGTCCCATCTCAGGTCACCATGAAACACAGAAAATGAAAACCTGAGTGGGACCGTTTCCCACTTACGCTATAACTCAAGGAAAGAGTTGTTTGGGGCACCTTCCTCTCCTGTGTGTGACCATCTCTCACCCTTTGACCCCACTGGGAAGGTCATTTGTCAGGGACCACATGAGAACAGGACCTGTCATTTGGGTCAGCACTTTGTCCCCAGTGCTAGGTGCCTGGTGAATGGCAAAGGTCTGCTGAACACTTTCATAATTCTAGAGAGAAAGCTGAGCACTAACACTCAACTAAGAATGTTCTATTTGAGCAAAAATTATAGGCCTTTTGCCCAAAGAGTTAAAACCATGCATTTTAAACATACAGCAGCTGTGATTCAGCATTTCCATTTCCTGCTATCACTCTTACCAATTTCCAAAGCCTTAGGTGTGGTAGAAGAGTCTTAAATTCGCCATGGACTCTGAGTATGAAAAGCGTAACCCCACAAGGTGAGGTGAGTCTGTGACACCATTTCCAGAGACTTTAAAACACCGGTTTAAATTTAGCAGGTCAGGCGGCTTCCTGCAGCCTTCCCAAGGACACGGCGTGATGGTGCCATTCACAGGAGAGGGTTCTTGGCTTTGAAACCTGTGTTCCCTTTCTAAAGTAAGATTTCTGAGCTACTGGGGACTTCAGAAATTTGACCTGGTTTTGTGACTTTAAAAACACCTGGAACTTTTCAGGTGACCTTCTTCCTGTGCCGCACATACTTTGCCCCATGGCCTCGGGAGAAGAAGCTCCACTGAAGTCGCCGTGCACCAAGAGTGTCCTGCCTGGAACTCGCGGTGACGTTTGAGATGCGGAATGCTGGTAGGCGAGCTGCACATCAGGGCCCCCGCAAGGAGCCATAAACTGCAGAAAGCGGCATTTGATTATGTTTATACATAAATTTGCATTCTTTTCCTTTGATGAGAAACTGTTTGTACTTTCCAGTGAAATGCGCCCGCCAGCAGGGAGAATTGGTTTCCTGCTCCCTGGCTGTTAGTTACGAGTGGCTTTGAGTGCCCAGGCATGGAGAGAGGAATTCGACCAGAAGCGACATTACCCAGGCCACTGTGTGAGTGCTTCTCCTATAAGAGGAAATGGAGAGGCGCCTGGGAGCCTGGCACATTCTCCTTTAGTCACTAAATAGGAGTCAAGGCAGCAAAGAGGCACAGCAGGCCCAGCTCGCTCTCCCGTGGGGGGCCAGCTCTGGCTGAGCCCCATGTTGGTCTGCATAGAGGAGCCCGGGCACTGGGTCACACATTCAGGTCACTTTGGAGCTTTCTTGGTGAACTAGAACTGTCTGTCCAAAGAGGTTTGCAGTAGTAGATGTCTTGGCTCTGAGAAACAAAAGCTGAATTGATTTGGATGAAGCCAAAAGAAGAAAAGGAAACTTCTCATAAGCTATGGGACAGCCCAGAACTTCGGGCCCAGGAGGCCAGGAGCCAGCCACCTCTGCTGTGGGAATTCCTGTGTCTCCAGCTCTCCAAGTTGTTCCCTGCACACAAGCAGTGTCTGCTTCGGCTCTGGGGAGACCTTCTGCCCCTTTTCTTGGCTCTGCAGTCCACACCTCTGTAGTCCATGTCTCTTCCACCCAGAGAATGACTGGGGCATCATTTGAAGCCGTGGATGTCCCTCCCGGTTGGCCAAGTCTGAGTCGGATGCCTGCTGTGGCGGCTGGGCAGAACCCAGGTTCGGGGTCCCACACATACCACCGTGAGAGTCACTTCTGTGGCCTTGGGGGAGTCTGGGGACATTTCCCAGACAAGTTGGCCGCACACCCCAACACGTGTCCTAAATAACACTGAGAAAATTTTTTTTGACTGAGAAAGTAACAGTTATTG
Source organism: Dinomys branickii (assembly GCA_004027595.1). Lineage (NCBI taxonomy): Eukaryota > Metazoa > Chordata > Mammalia > Rodentia > Dinomyidae > Dinomys > Dinomys branickii. Next base: position 118,955 of record PVLD010004490.1, read on the forward strand.
CTAAAAGCTTAGAAAATGAAGATATGTAGAGAACAAATTTAAATGCCGATAACATTCACAACGTTTAAACATCTAACATTGCCAGTTGCACAGCCATCTCACCCTTTGCCTGTGCAGACACATTTCTCTTTATTTTTAACTCTGACATTAAACATAGAATTTTTTATTCTTTTCAAAACTTACATTTTGCACATTTCCCCAACTAAGTACACAATTCCTAAAAACAATTTTAAATGACTATAAGGTATTCCATTGCTTGAAAATATCTTCCCTTAGTTCTCCAGGGTTTTCTTATTTCTGGTGTTTTACTTTTGAAAACAAAGTATTTGATGGCAAACATCTTACAAATAAACCTAGATGTTAGGGGATAAAATGAAAAGGTCAGAGAGATGGGTCATCTCCGGGCAGCGGAGTGAGAGCTTAATGAACAGAGTTGAAACACTGCTTGCAACACCACTCCTCAGACAGACAGACAGACAGGAGACCACAGACCCTGAGAGAAACAATCATGTCACTGCATCACCCTCCACTGGCTGCTGGTCCCTGGGTGACTGTCACTCCTTAACCTTCCCATTTTCTCCTGAGAGAGACACCTTTCTGTCACACCTGCAAGAAGCACCATCTTTCTGCTCCTGGGTACAACACAGTATTATAATTGCTTACCTAGGTTCTAAAGGGCATGGGGACTGTTTCTCCTTCACACATCTGAGGCCTGACTGAGTTGCTGGCACGTGGTTAGTGTCTTGGTTAATTTTCTCCTGTTGCTGAGACAAAATACCCGATGCCCAAAATGAAGGAAGGAAAGGTTTATTTAGTTCACAGTTTGTGGCAATTTCAGTCCATACTTGGCTGGCTCCAAGGCAGGGTGGCACATGGCAGAGGGCAGCTGTTCATGGATGGAAGACAACAAAAGCAACAAGAGCAAAAGGGGAGGAGAGGCAGTAAGCAGCCTCTTTCCCTCCCTTACACTGTATGCAAATTATCTGCCCCAGGGCAGTGTAGCACTCACACCCATAATTCCAACATTGGACCATGGATCAATCATAAGCTTTAGAAGCCTGCCCCATGACTGCATGAGGCTTTGGGGGGACATCCAGACACAAACCATAACATTCCACCCCTGGCCCTCCAAAGACTCATGCACATCCCTTTATGCAAAGGCATTTAGTCCATTTGCAAGAGTTGCCAAAGCCCTAAAAGTTTCAGCATAGCCAAAAAGTCAAGTCCCATCTCCTCCCAGATGTAAGACAAACTCTCAGTAGCAAGCCCCAATACAAACAAAAAGTTAAACTTCCAACAATTAATGGCACAAAATAAACATTTCCATTCCAAAAGGTACAAACAGAAGAATACAAAGGACTGTGACCAAAGCAAGTAGCAGGGCAAACACTAAGTCATGTGGTTCCACATCCAGCATCTGAAGCAACTTGTGGCACATTGTGAGCGCCAAAGGGCTTGTGTGATTCCACCCCTATGGCCCTTCTGGTAGTTGTAGCTCCTAGGGCTTCTCTCTTGGGCCTGCTTTGCTCCCTCCTTGCAGCTTTCCTCAGACAATCTATGTTCCTGGTTTTTTTGACCTTCTGAGGTCTCCGCTGAGCCTCTTGCTTCACACTCACAGCTTCACACACTGCCCTTTCAGGGGCACACTGCCTGACCTCCTAGGCCTTCGTCTGAAATTGAGGTGGAAGCCTTCTTAACCTCAGAACTCTTGCATTTTGCATGCACCTACAACCAGCACCACATGGATGATGCCAAGGTCTGTTGCCACCTGGAGCAGTAGACAAGCTTTCCCTTGTCTTGGCCATAGGGCTCGAGTGCCTGGATCACTGAGCACACTGAACCTAATTCTGAGGAACGAATTCTCTATGCTGCTGCCATTCTGGGCCCTGGTGCAGCTGCCACCATTCTGGAACATGGCATTCTGCGGCTTTCTTCTGAAAGCAGTCTCTCACATTTACAGTGTTCTTTTTTTTTGGTGGTACTGGGGATCGAACTCAGGACCCTGCGCTTGCTAGGCAGGCGCTTATTCCACTGAGCTATATCCCCAGCATCACCTTTACAGTGTTGAGGTTGCAAAGGGTGGAGACTTACTGCTTCTTATGATGCCTCAGGCCACCTTTTCTATTTTCCTGTTCCTTCTCAGCAATGGAGATCTGTTTAGCTCTATCTTTGCAGTCCACAGCTTTACAAGAGCTTCCTTGCTGGCCAAATTCACATTTTAAATCATCCTATGGGATAAAGGATCTGTGTCAGGAGGCTGAGGGATCTGCACTGAAGCCAGAAAGCGACACTCAAGGTAAGGAGCAAAGTTAAGGAGGTGGATCAAAGTACATACACTCTGGGGCCATGAGGAAGTTTTAGAAGGACTGGTTATGGTGGCACAACTTTGAGATGCACTCAATCCACTGAGCTGCCACATAAAAAGGGTTAAGAGAGCAAATTTTATGGTTTACATCCAGGCATTGCTGGTGCATAGGGTTACACTCAGAAAAATGCATTTTTAGGTGATTTTGTCATTGTGTAAGCACCACAGAGTTCCTTACACAAGCTAAGGTGGTATGATGTCACATATATGCAGTCTGTCATTATGTGGTATGTGGCTGGGTATATTTTGCAGTAATAAAAATATTTCTACTAAACACAAGTGCTCACATAGACCTGGATCTTGTCCTCCATCACTGAGGCTCAGCATTTTAATCCATATTTGCAAGATGTTCGCAGGATGGTGGGTTCATTTTCCCACCTGTTATGGTCTGTGTCTGGATGTCCCCCCAAATCCTCATGCAGTCATGGGGCGGGCTTTTAGAGTTTATGACTGATCCATGACCCAATGCTGGGATTATGGGTTTGAGTGCTACATCCACCCTGGGGCAGATACTTTGCAAATGTAAGGGAGAGAAAGAGGCTGCTGGCCGCCATTCCTCCTCATTGTTCTTGTTGCTTTGCTGTCTTCTGCTGCCATGAACGGTTGCCCTCTGCCGTGTGCCACCCGGCCTTGGAGCCAGCCGAGTATGGACTGAAACCTCTACAGACTGTGAGCTGAATCAACCTTCCCTTCCTTAATTTTGGGTGTCAGCAATGAGAGAAAAGTAACCAAGACCCCATCGCTGGAACAAAATATTTGATGCCCACCACCTAGGGGAGGAGAGGGTTACTTGGCTCATGCTGTCAGGGGGTACAGTCCATAACCAGTTGGCTCCAGGGCAGGCTGGCGTGATGGAAGAGAGCTGCTCACCCCGTGGCAAATAGGAAGCAAAGAGAAAGGAGGAGTCAGGGCAAGAGAGTCCCCCTGCAAAGGCACAGATGGCCCTGGTGACTACCAGCCCCGCTTCCAAGAGTACATTCAGCCATGAATGGATCCAGGGGGACCCACTGACAAGTACAGCGCACTGTGATCCTAGGACATGAGACTTTGGGGACATTTTGGATCTAAACCGCAAGGTGAGGAGGGTGAGAGCAGCCAACAGCTCAACACGTGTGGCCCGGAGGCAGGGCCTCTGGTTCTTCTGCCCCCTCCCTGACATGGGACCGGCTGGGTCTTAGTCTCTTCACGTATCCTCCTCTACCTTGAAGGAGGAAGCTACCACATCGTCCCTCCGTCTGATCAGGCTGGAAGAATATCCTGTTTTTTTCTCTTTGCCTTTCCTTCCAGGTGAGAAAGGAGTATCTAACGATGGAAACTAAGTGGGTAATGTTTGCAAGAACCACGAAAGTCTGAATGTCAGTGTGCTTCCTGTCATTTCTGCTGTTACAGCTGCTACTGCCGCTCAGCAATGGTACTGGCTGCTGCCTCATGCCAGACAATGCATGGAAGGTGTGTTCCATTCTCAGCCACCCCTGAGGGGTTTACATTTTAAACCTCACAGTGAATCAGGTCAGTAGTGTTGTCCCAGGTTAGGAATCCACCCTCAGTCTGGGAGGCTGTCTGGGCCTTGCTCTCCGCTCCCCACCTCCACGACGCAGCACATCCAGGGCTGCCTCTGCTGAAATCTGCAGCGCATCCCGGTCCTGTGAGACTCAGGGAAAGACTTACTCCCAAAAGGCCAGCAGGGAGCCAGCTCCACAGCCACCATGTGCTATGTGTCTGCCCTTTTCCGCTCTTCCATAATTAAAACCCCAGCCCATATCTTTTTCCTATTCTTCCCTCTGCTTCCCGTCTCTGTAACCTGACTCCTGGGCACAGAGCATCTGCTGATCCATCAGTACAGCAAGTCAGCCCTCTGGCTGTCCCCGTCCTCTGCCCATGGCTGGGGGCTGGGTGGCTTCTCGTGACAAGTAGACCCGCAGCGGAGGTCAGAGAAGGGAATCGAGGGTTCGCTGGATAACTAGTGGCAAAATGGACCTCTGCACATTGTGTGGTGACAGATGCAGCCCTCTGTGCTTGTTTGTTTTGGGAGGTTCAGCTGCAGTGTACGCATGAATCCCAACTGTAACAAGAGGCTGCTGCCTGTGACCCCCACTTCTGATTACCCCAGTGCCCCCCACGAGCCAGACACCTTCACCCCTGAATCAAGTGCTGCTTGGATTCATATTCACTGTCATTTTCCTGTCCCGGGCATCTGCAGACTGTGCTCTGGTGGGCTTCTGCGTGGTCCACCCAGGGCAGAGAGCAGGTCAGGTGTTCATTCCCTGTGACTGTGGAATAGAATCTGATTGTGGTGCATTTCTTTTTTAAAATTTAAATTCATTCTTTAACTGATACCTTGTCTTAGTCACTTTCCTGTCACTGGGGCAAAACACCCCACACTCTGGACTCCAAGGAGGAGGAGTTTGCTTCCGTGCACGGATTTGGTTCATGGTCACCAGCTCCAAGGGTGCACCCTCCAGGCCACACCCCGTGACCACCTCCACCCCCAGCCTCCCTTCCTCCATGCGTGTCAGGGGACGAATGTATGATGCACATGAAGTGCACAAACCGTTCACATCAGCCGGTGCTGTGAGGCTTGGCGTACAGTAGAATGTTTAAATCAGGCGAGACATCGAGCTCTTCGAACGTTTGCCACTTCAGAGTGAAAATGCTCAAAGTCCTTCCTCCTGTCCTTCTGAGATGTGTTGCGTCTTTGTGTGGCCCATCGCACTCCCCATGTGGCTGCACCCCGGCTCTCCGGACTCCTGTCCAGCTGTGGTTTTGTACTTGTGGTCATTCCCTGCTGGTCTTCACCATCCTGAGCTCCGCTTCTCTGAGGGCAACTTTGTAAAATGTCACAGGTGAAGGTGATCACATGGAACTTGTCCCTCTGTCATGTACTGCATTTACTTCTATAAGCTATTCAATGTGGTTCAAGTCCCTAGACTGGGCGTGTGCCCAGGGATGAGTCCCTGCAGCCCAGGCCACCAGCTCAGCACCCGGGCCACCAGCTCCAGGACATAAGGCCCGGTGCTCATGTCCCTGGTACAAAGTGGCACAGCACTGGCTGTAGTCCACAGACATCCTCCCATATGCTCTATTTTTTTTAAATTTTATTTTAAAGACAAAAGAATGGAGACATATGAACCAGAAAAGCCATAAACAATACAGAAAATACAAAGTTATACAGAATATAGTAGGGAGTTAGCACTGGATGTTGTATTACATAGTTATCTTCACATTAGTTAACACAAAAACATTAAAGGAAATACCAAATTATAGAGAAGATAGTAGGGAATTTGCACTGG